>CAJNIZ010040546.1:44116-64196 GCA_905231905.1 Symbiodinium pilosum
CCCTAGGCTCCCCAATGTAGTAATGGGGTTTAGGGTTTAGGGTTAAGGGGATTTAGGGTTTGGGGGATTTAGGGTTTAGGGGATTTAGGGTTTAGGGGATTTAGGGTGTAGGGGATTTAGGGTTTAGGGTTAAGGGGACTTAGGGGTTTAGGGGATTTGGGGGTTTAGGGGGATTTAGGGTTTAGGGGATTTAGGGTTTAGGGTTAAGGGGATTTAGGGGTTTAGGGGATTTAGGGTTTAGGGGATTTAGGGGTTTAGGGGATTTAGGGTTTAGGGGATTTAGGGTTTAGGGGTTTAAGGGTTTAGGGTTCCATGTGTTGGATCCTTTAGGCGGTCTGGGGGTATGTTTAAAGTTGAGAGGCGACCCTGAAAGGAACCTTGGCTCAAGATGCTGTAAACCTCCAAGGTTTAGGGTTTAGGGTTTATGGTTTAGGGTTTAGGGTTTAGGGTTTAGGGTTTTGGGTTTAGGGTTTAGGGTTTTGGGTTTTGGGTTTAGGGTTTAGGGTAAGTAACGCCTACACGCTACACCCTAAACCCCGAGCCCTAGATCCCAAACCGCAAACCCTACGATCCAAACCCCCAACCTCAAGCTCCAAAATCCAAACCCTAAACCTTAAATTCCTAATCCAAAACCTAAATGGGGGTTTCCGAAAAATTAGGGGTACCTTTTCGGGGGTCCCTATAAAAAGGACTGTAATATTTTGGGGCCTATGTTGGGGTCCCCTTACTTTGGGAAACTACCAAATCCCCAAAACCAGAATTCTGGGTCTCCAGTCTCATCCACCACTCGCTTGTCGAGTGGAGAGCGGCCAGTCTTCGCACCTGGCAGGCAAAGCTCCATGCGCAACGGTGCTTGTCATAGTCAAGCCCACTCCACAATCTGCGCTTCATCTACACAAGCCGCCAGCGCTAGCAAAATGATATGCTTCTTCGAAAATCCTGCAAGCAGATTCTGTACATGTCTCCTCTTTCTCGGGAACGTGGTATCCCTATCCAAAACACCACTACTCAGACTCAGCCAGTCTTAAAGAATGCTTGGCCTGAAAAGGCTGCCAGCGCTCCAGTAGAAAGGATAGCCGAGCCCTTCTCGTACCGCAGAGCCTGGTCTACTGAAGCAACGGGTTTTGGGGCTTTAGGGTTTTAAGGGTTGAGGTCCTTTTAGGGCTTTTAGGTTTCAGGTCGATCAACGCTTTCATTGGCTTGGAGGTTTGAAGCTTTCGGGTTGTTTCTGGCTTGAAGGCCTTAAGGTTTTACATGGCTTCAGGTATCAGACCTGCAATAGCTTGGGTTCGCTAATCCCTAAACCTTTTGGGTTTTGGGGTTCTGGTGGTTTAGTGCTTCCGGCCGGGTGGTTTAGGATTGAAACTGTTTAGCCGGAGGAAGAGGCTGCATCGCTCGGGGCTTAGGGATTTGAAAAAAAGTAGACTCCCGAAACCTTAAAACCTGAACCGTAATAAACCCTAAATCCTAGACTCTACGCCCTAGACTCTCTCTCTCTCTCTCTCTCGGAAGCGAAAAACGAGTCCCTAAACCCCATTCGGTCTTAAACTTTAAGCCCTAAACCCTCTCTCTCTCCCTCTCTCTGAAGCGAGAAGCGAGTCCCTAAACCCCATTCGCCTGGTTCCTTTCACTACGGGACCCTTGTATCTGGCATCTTGAATACCATGCAATCCCTACACCCTAGACCTGCAACCTCAAGCCCTAAGCGCTTAGGGATTGGGTAGAGATGTTTTAGGTTAGGGATTAGGTTTTAGGTTTTAAGGATATTACCCTCAATCATGGAGCCTTACAGAGCAGCATGCGCAATTGTTTAGCACGAAGTTCCGATACTCCCTCCTAATTGAAGATAAGTCTCTAAAGTATACTAGCATTCCTAATATGATTTGAACTATATTTCAAGTTGGCCCCCCACCCACGAATAGAGAACACAAGAGATCATGGTCATTATATCAGGGCCTCTACATATTCCGGGACTGGCGGCCTACCCATAATTAAGGGCTTTGGGCTCCTTGGGTACATGAGCTTGGAATGTGTAAGTAGGGTGTCTTTTAGGCACTCATTTTGGCTCCTGTAGTGTCAGGACCTCCTTGGGTCGACCGATCGTAAGGGGCCTTAGGTTTAGGTTGGGTACTGCCNNTATAGCCCTTACTAGGACCCCTAGTATAAACTGTTACTGCGTGGGGGCAGTACCCAAGGTCTAGAGATGACCAGGAGGGTTGGTTGAAGCTTCGGGCTTCAAGGTTTATTGTTTAGGGTTTGGGGGGGTCTAGGGCCTTCTTCTTGATAAGCTTCAAGGCTAGTTACAATAGCCCTTCAAACATGTTTTAGCAAATTGAAGGATTAAAGAAATTGGGTGTCTCGTTCTAAAGGGGTCCCAAGAAAAGGAGATCAAGAATTGGGCCGGCATTGGGAAATGAAAAAGGGACCACAGTTTAAGACCTGTGTAGCTCACAGCCCCTAGCGCTTGCGAAGCGGAGCACACAACCGAGAACACACTGCACCTTTGGAAGACCGGGAATATAAGAGGACCCTAATTTAATCACTACTACTATCCATTGCAGCCACTATTACAGGGTGGGGGGGGGTCCACCTAAACTACGCCTAACTACCTCCCATTGCACTGAAACCTACATCCAGACACTTCCAAACTAACCAGCTCTGATGAGCTCCAGGCTGCGAATTCACACGTTTCGGGTTTAGGGTTTAGGGTTTAGGGTTTAGGGTTTGAAACAGACTACGAGATAAATTCCAAGCCGCTAAAATCCAAGCCGGTAAAACCCCCGAACTTACCTCTAGCTGGCGAAGATCCTTATAGCAGGCAATATGTTACCAAGCATATAAGAACTCCCATGTGTTCCATCCCTTTGTTCCTAGATAACCAGGGGCAAGTACATCCTTGAACCCTAAACCCAAACCGCTAAATCCTACATCCTTGAACTCATAGGGCTTAAGGTTTAGGCAACCTACATTTCTTTACGAAATCCAATGCCCCTGACTGAGAGCGCCTCGTCATACAAGGTGCCGGGTCGAGCATTGTGCTGCACCCAGACAGTTTGTATGCCCAAATCGTTCAACATCTTCATGTCCTTGACTTGACGGTCTTCGGGCTAAAGGTTCAGGGTTTAGAAGTAGAGTTCAGGGCTGCCGAGAGTTTGCAAATACCAGTACCCACGCAAACCAACCCAGCATTCCCTTACTGTAGTTTCGAGTTCATGCCCAACGTTCCTTTCCATTGGCCCCTACATTATGCGGACACCAGTCCAAAACATTACATCATCATCTGGAAGCCATCATATAATTGAGGGCTATGTGGAGACTGCTACAGCATAAGGATGCCTTTTTGCTTGCTATATAGACGAGAGTTTATTTGCTTCGAAGCCTGAACGTATGAACCTCTTTACTGTAGGGGCCTACATGTTTACAGATATGGATTTCGTGTCTGTTTGAGGTACCCTGGCCTGTAGCATGTTTTTTACGAGGAATTTAGGACTACAGCATTGATATTATGGTTTCATGCCCTGCATTATGTGATAGCACTCGTAATGTGCCTGATGAGTCTAGTGAATGACCTAGAAATACAAGTCCCCCTAAAGTAGATAGAACATGGCTTTGGTATATTATAATAAGATCCCCATATACCCCAATTTTAACCTAAGGGGGATTATAAGGTTTAGGATTGAAGCACCAAGCAACCAACTGACCAGTCCCTGTCAATTACATCAACAGTCTGGCATCCTTGTCATGGGCTTCTACATATTCCTGCACGCAGTGTAGGGTTTAGGGGGTGCAACAATGAACCGTACACCAAAGCACTTGCATCTTCTGATCAACAACCCAGAACCTATAACTTAATCGACAACCGTTGACAAGCGTCTGCATCTTCGAAGATGTGATGGTCATGGGGCAGCTGGTGTGACACGCTGGCCCTGAAATGTTCAGGTAGGTGCTTAGGGTTTGGGATTTTGGAGGCTCCATAAATAGAAGATTTCAATATAAACCCCAATACACCTTAATGCTTAGTATAGGACCTCTCAGAAAGGGGCACTTCATGTTTGGAAAACTTCATGAAATGTTTTGTAGGCCGTTGCCAACTCAAAATCCTCAACCCTAAACCCTAAACCCTAAACCCCTAAACCCCTAAACCCTAAACCCTAAACCCCTAAACCCTAAACCCCTAAACCCTAAACCCTATGAACTTGGAGGCTTGCGGCCGGCTGGCTTGAAGCGGGGCTATACGCTTCATAGATCTAACGGCAGTCATTCTTCTCCCAATTACCGTAGGGTACAGGGTTTAGGGTTTAGGGTCCAAAAGTTATATAGGAGACTGATTATATAGGGGAGTATTATAGGGGTTATCAAGGGGGATACTGGGAGTTTAGATTAGCACACATGGAAATGGGATGTAGGGCAGTTGTCTTTGTAGGGCTGATTCTTAAAGTTTTGCATGCGGGGAACTTGGTTGGCGTAGACGTAAGCCGTTGACCCTCCCCCTTAAGCTCTAAAATTAAACCTACACCATGTGAGCTATAGTCTAAACTCCTAGTATCCCCCTTAATAGCCCCTATACTAATCCCCTATATAATCCCCTATATAACCCCCCTTTAAGGAGTTTAGACTATAGCTCATGTGGGTTAGGAGTCGTAGAGTCGTCGTAAGGCTAAGCACCAAGTCCCGGGCCCCTAGACCGTGCCTTTGGCGCCTGAAGGGGGTGACTTGCAATATGTTTCGGGCACCGGGTGTAGGGTTTAACTTCCTAAGCTTTAGGGTTTAGGGTTTCAGGTTTAGGGTTTAGGTTTTAGGCAAGGGGGAGAGAGTGAGCAAGCCATGGAATGCGAGCAAGGGTGGGATCATCTCTAACAACTCTTCAGACCATGCAGTATGCAGTTGCGCGTTACAGATTCTCATGAATCTTAGTTATGGCCCGCAAGGGATTTGGAGGGCATACAAGGAGATTACAACCCTAAACCCTAAACCCTAAACTCTGAACCCTAAACCCTAAACCCTAAACCAAATTGTTTCGGGGTCAAAGGGGGGGACATCCTTATGATGTTTAGGGTTCAGGGACAAGCCCTCCATCCTACACCAAGAAGGCTTAGAGTTTAGGGTAAAGGGTTTAGGATACAAGCTTGAGGGTTTGGGGTTCAGGGTATAGGTTCAGGATTTAGGGTCCCTAAACCCTACACCCTAGGGCCCAAACCCCTTCCTAAGCCCAAAACCCCAAACTCTAGCCAAAGCCCGATGCACTATTCAAAACAAGGAGAAGTGCTACCTCTAAGAAGTCCTTTAAAGGGAGTATGAAAGTTTCGGGTTTAGGGTTGAGGGAGCCTGAACCCCCAACTCTGAATCAGAAACTTGTCATCAAGAAGACAATGAACCCTATGTAATCCGGACGTAAACCGTGTAGAATCCCCAAAAACGTCTATGTAATATTAGGCCTCCCAGCCCAAAACCCTAAACCCTAAACCCTGAACCGTCCTAGATCATAAGTCCTAAACCCGTAAAATTTAAGCCCTGATACCCAAACCCTAAACCCTAGATCGTAACCAAAACCCCAAGCAACGAGCCCCGAAACCCAAGCCATAGCCTTTCAAAACAAATGGCTTATTCTCAAAACCATGGGCCACTTTTGGCTATAGATGATATTGCGGTACCTAATATTCAGGGGTACCAAGATGGGACACTAATTTCGGGAGCTACCCAAACCCTAAACCCTAAACCCCAAGGCCTAAACCCTAAACCCCCAAGCCTAAATCTCAAACCCTAACCCTTGGGTACTGCCCCCACTCAGTAACAGTCGGAGAATAACTATAATATGGTTTTATATAGCCATTGATAGGACCCCTAATGTAGACTGATACTGGGTGTGGGCAGTACCCAATCTAAACCCTAAACCCTGAACCCCTAAACCCTAAACCCTAGACCCTAAACCCTAAACCCTAAACCCTAGACCCTAGACCCTAAACCCTAAACCCTACGAAATGACCCCCAAAACAACAAAACTTTCCTGGGCTCCTAGCGGGCTCGCTCTCAGTGCATCTGCAATCCGGTGCCTCGCCTATGCATCGAGTTTAGGGTTTAGGGCTTAGGGTTTAGGGTTTTGGGTTTAGGGTTTAGGGTTTAGGGTTTACTACATGGGGGAACTTCAGGGGATTGTTAAGGAAACCAGTTTTTGGATCCGTTAGGAGGTCTGGATATACATTGGGGGATGGACTTCAGAGGCCCTGAAAATTGGTCATAAGGGTACACATGTACTTTTGTGATGCTTATAGAATTTAAATACGGAGACATATGTGCTGATGTAAGGTTGATATGGTTTTCAAGGTTTATGGGGTTCATGGAGGCTATGGGGTGTATAGGGTTTTTAGGGTACCAGGTCAGAAACACTATAAGACGTCTCCGTGAAACCCGAGAAGTAAGGAGTTGCTTTCCATGAGGTACTTGGAGGCCCCTGAAACTTAGTAGCAAGTGGGGGGCATAATCCCAGTTATAAGTACATAACCCTACTTATAATTGGGATAACCTCTATAAGCCCATTTTAGGGGGATTCTAAGTTGGGTTATAAGCCCAGTTATAAGTACTTACTAAGTCCCATGGGCCTCCAAGCAAGGTTTCTACCCTAAACCCTAAAACCTGAACCCTAAACCCTAAACCCCTAAACCCTAAACCCTAAACCCCTAAACCCTAAACCCTAAACCCCTAAACTCTAATTCCCTTCAGCAGCTCAACCTGGGTGCACTCAGAAAAGGGCCTCGCTCAAGCACTTTTTGACCAGGACTGCAAGTGTCAATCGAGATCTTAGGAGATATCCTGCAGAGCATTCCTCCTCGTAGGCATTGACAAAGTCACGGACACATGTGGCCAAATTGGCCTCGAAATTTTGAGAGAATCTCAGGAGAAGAATCTCAGGAGCATCACCTGGCATCTCCCCCATTCCCCCCATTCTGTGGAGGACGCCGAAGACCCAGGCCGAGCATCAGCACCAGGAGGACATCGATAGGGCGGGTAGGGTGGGGCTGTCCAGCACTAGGTGTTGATGGAGGTGTGGATGCTGCCCCTCCATTTGTCAATAGAGGCGGCTGAGCTGGTGCAATGGGAACAACTAATCCCAGCTGCATGTAAAGCCACTGAGCAATGCCCTCCTCAAATTCAGCCGCCGCCATCATGGCCTGGGACCAAACCTCCTTGAAGACATGCATTGTCAGCGACAGGAAAGCACGGGTGATGAGCCGAATCACCAGTGCCAAAAGCAGCGCCACTATCCTGGGAAACAAGACGGCCACCATCACTAGGATGAACATCCACCATCTCCAGCGCGAGGGAAACCACGACCAGCCACGCTGTGCTGCAGGCGCTCCCGCCTGGTTGCCCGTCTGGCCACGAAGAGGTCGGGGTCGTACCGGCAACGGCTCTTGGAGAACGGTGTCGGAGCTGCGCGTTGGACCAGTCACCCATCCTCTAAGGTTCTGGGCCATGCGGCACAGCATCGAAGTCATCCTGCGGGTGGCGTTCCCTGAACGCCACCTAGCAGCCTGTGCCATGCCAGCAGGATCCTCTAGCACTTGAGCGGCGGAACGGCCATCCTTGTCCACTGGCTCTCCACCAAGAGCTGAGGCCGCCCCCTTCACTGCTTGCATGACCGAAGTCGCCGCTTCAGCCTGGATCTCCCCTACAACGGGAGGTTCGGCATGGGCTCGTTCGGGTAGCTGACGGCCCACAGGTCTTCTGCTTGACGACGGTCTTGTACGCGTCGAAGGCGTGCCCGTGAGCCGGATAACCGGCCGCCTGGGAGCTGCTTCTCCAACAGCTTCCATGTTGTAGCAGCTGGCCCACACGTATATCCGATGAAGCCGGGTCGACCCGGGCACTCAAGCACGATGTAGTGGCGCAGATCTTGGTGGTAACTTACCGTCGATCCACACACAGGCGCGCCAGCCTTCTTCTCTCCAGAAGCTTCGCACTGCTCTGGCTTGAGCGAACCGGCTCCAGCACCCTTGGCGGTCACCCCCTCGGAGGCCTTCCCCCGCTTTCGGACTGACTCAGCGTCCTTTGAAGCCAAGCCTGAGCCAGCCGAACCTGACGTACCAGCAGCCCCCAACTCGGAAACCACTTCCCAGCCACCGTCTTCCTCTTCCAAAGCGGCAGCCAGCTCACGGAGCGCCCGGCTCAGGCGACTCGACATCAGGATGCTAGCTAAGGAGAACTTGACGTGATCGGCGAGGCGGTTGCTCAAGCAAGTGCACGTGTGCAAAACAAAGGCTCAGTAACTCTCGACTTGCCGCAGGCGCATGCGCCAACGTGTGAATGGCCAGCGCCTCTTGGAGGTAATGGCGTAGGGTCTCAGGGCGCCGCCAACGGCCTGCGAACTGGAGGGTGCCCAAGTTCTGCTCCACTCTGAACCGGTGGCAGGCACCTCCACCACGCAAAGAGCCTAAGGTCAAGCCACATTTCTCCAGTTGCAACGACTCCATCACCTCCTTAAACAGTACGGCCCACTTACGACGGCTCACCTGAAGGAAGAACGAGTTTGGTCGCTGGCCCTCGCACCACCATTTCAACCAGCTGACGAGGACCTGGCTCCGGATGATGACAAACTGGCTAGCCCAAACTCTTCTAGTTTTTGCTTGACGAATGTTGAGGACAAGGCCGATGCCTTCAGAGAGCTCGACATCTTCCGGAAAACAGAAGTCCTTTATGATCAAGCGTTCGACTTCACCCGGCCTTAACATCCCCTCAAAAGCCAGCCAAGCTGCGAGCAGAGTAGACATCCACTCCACCCGCAACGGAGACGACGTCCTGTTCACACGCCCCAAACAGGCCACTAGAAAACACCTCAACACGTAGAATGTTATTGGCACCCTAGGCTGAACGGGTTGGAGTAGCCGCCACGATTTGATAGCTGCCCAAGTGGATCGAAGCAACGGCGCCGACAACCTATATTGACGCTGCACACTAAGCACTCCGAGCGTGATCCAATAGAGCTTTTCCCCGTGTCCGTGGGACCATTCAACTACCCTCTCCAAGGCTTGGTCAACCCACCTTGAGGAACTTCGTGAGTTGAGTGAGCTGCCTAGCTCCGCAGCCTTCCCCAGTATCCAAGCTCCAGCCTCACGTAGATGCCGACGATACTGGGGTGTCAAAGTCTGATCATGGAGCCGCCCCCCCCGACGCCCACGTCCAGCAGGCATCAGCAAGAGCTTCAGCAAACCCCTTTGGGTAAGCCCCGGCAGCTTTGGCTCGAGCCCCCCTCAATGGTGGCCCATGTACATGAGTTTTTGGACATCGTTTCAAAACATTGGGGACCCAAGGGGCATTGGTGAGCAAGGTGGTCGGCTTTTGGTTTGGCAAGCCAGGATTTGAGGCGCCCCCATAATCAACAGGGTACATCCGACATCCATGGTATCGTTGCATACGCTGGGTCTGTTTTAGGGTCCAGGCCTTCGACCCTCTCGGGTGTTCGATGATAAAGAAGCCGTCCTGTCCAATGATCATCACCGCCAACTCTAAGGCCCTACTCCAAAGGAGATTCCCCAAGCGTACCTCAGGGATGGCGTCATCGCCTTCAGGATGTGCTGCAGGGCGTAGAGGTCCGCCCCTGTCAAGATTACGGAGGGGCGAAAAAGAACTGCATGGCGGAGCCAACCACAGCCAGCGCACCTGACGAGACTTGATGAGCCAGTCGATCCTTGGGTCAAAGGCATCACCACCCCAAAGCTCATCAATGGGATCAAACATCCGAACGCCGACCTTCAAGTGAGCTGCCGTGATGCGAGCTGATCCAGCAAAGACCTCCAGACCAGGGAACATGTCAGCCCCAAAGACACCGTAAGAATGAAGCCAACCTGGGGGTTTTCGAGGAGGAGGCAGTGGCCGAAAGCGAGATGGATGGTCAGCGAAGTTGGACTCAGTTTCCACCCAGAGCAAGGCCAGCACTACATCTCCCAGAATAAGGCAGGGCAGTAGCCCACGCAGGATGTTGTTCAATTTCCGAGATGAGGATCGACCCTTAGCAAAGGCACAGACACAGACCATGGAGTCATTGAGGCAAACCTGAATCTGTCCGCCACTTTCGAACTTTGAGGCCAGCTTGCACACTTCCCGACGCAAAGCCCGGGCCTCTTGCAAGTTGATGTGGCTCGTCTCCCTGAAAGTGTACCTGGCAACTTCCGACCAAGGCAGACATTCTCCACACGTGCTAGCAAAGTGGGACGTTTCAATGGGAGCCTCAGTCATGTCAGCATCGTCAGAGCGGTCAAGCCGGACAGGAGCACCTCGGATTTCAGAGCGCCGCCACAATTCTTTAACAAGGGGTTCCGGAGCATCAGCACGTACTGCTCCGCCTGTCGTTGGTGTAGCGTCAGTGGCCAACACCGACGAACTCACCCTGCGACGCATGTTCCACTCTGCGAACACAAGGTGAATACTTAAACTGCGCAGCTCATCGATGACGAATCCCGGTAGACGAACCCACTTGGTAGCATGCATCTCACTCACGAAGTGGTAAACATGATGTTGCAAACAAAAGAGCTCGCGCCTGAATTGAAAGGCAAACGCTAAAAAGCCGTTGATCTTCTGGAGAACCGCCTTCGATGCCCAGCCCTGAGCGACCACCAAGGAAATTAGATACCATACCTGCCGACGGACTTCCTTTGGGGCTCCCGCTCGACCTTTGACTCCATCTATCTCGCCTCCCCAAGCCTTGAACTGGGTCAGAGCTCGGAAGGATTTATGCAAAGCTCGCTCCAGGTTGGCCTTCTCATATCCTGCCTCAGCCGCCTTGGTGAGCACCATGTCCGGATCGCTGGCCTGAGCAATCGGCGGAATGAATGTGCCATCAAGGGGGACGGGGTCAGCAAGGGTCTGGCGAGAAGCAATGAGCAAATCATCCAAGTACACACCTTGCCATAGATCACCCGCTGGAACTGTACGACCATACGCTAGAGTCTCCTGAGGGTCGAGCAGGCCCACCGATTTGAGGATAGCCTCGTGAGTGGCCTGGGCAATTGCGCAACCATTGCGGTCCCCCATACCCAGCACTCGAAAGCACAATCGGTGAGGTACTGCTGGATCAAGGCCATGCTGCTCCACCACATGCGAGTCAACCCTACGACCAACAGAATTAAAGCGAACCCAGTTAGGGGGGAGCCGCAGCATATAATAAAAGTTCCTTAAATCATCCCCAGAGGCACGCAAATACTGGCAAGGTTCCAACAGCATTCGTGCAAAACAGGCAGCAGAGGGTAATGCAGCCCATTCCAGCCTCGGCATCGTGGCATTCTCCGGCCGCCGGTCAAAGATGAGGCGGTCTTCCTGCGCATTCTTCTCAACACAGAAAAGCCCCCCCTGCATCAACTTGCCACGCCGATCACGTGGTAGCTCATGCTCAGGAACTAGAACTGCCATGTCCGTGTCAAGGAGCTTCTGTGCCAGCTCTGCCTCGCCGCCTTCCGGAACTCGATGGCAAGCATGACAGATCTCCTCCCAAAGGTGCGGTTCTTTTCTCAACCCTTCGAGGTCTGCCACCACCCGTGCTTGGGCCTCCGGCAACCACTCCAGAGGATCCACTCGCCCCGCTCTCTCGGGCACAGCCACACGTTCTGCCGTGACCGGCAATGCCGTAGAAGAAGCGGAATCCACCTGAACAGGATCAATGTAACCTGCAGCCGCAAAAGAGCCCACTTGTTCAAGGAGTGCCTCCACAGTCGCTCTCTTACCTGCACATGTCAAGCGACCAGTGACCAAGTCGGGACTTGCGAATTCAATGGCCTCACGAAGCAACCTATCAGCAAAGCTCCGAGCCTCGCATGCCGAACGATAAGTCACTTGCGGCGCACATGCTCCATCCGGACAACCCAGCACCACAAAATTAGACCATGCAATGAAGGTGTTCAACAACTGCATAGCCCAAATCTGCCGTGCCTCGATCTCATCAACTGCCGTCTCGAGCCGCAAGACTTCAGGATACGGAAGAGCACATGGAAAAAGCCTAACATCATCGCCAGACCGCTCTGGCAAATCACATTGGACACGTTCGAACCAGGTCATGTGTCGGAAAAATTTTGACGAATTAGGGCTCTCCAGCTTCGGGTGCCTAAGGCAGAAGTACAGGGAAGAACCAGCATGCAGCTTGTCGTCCGATGTCACTTGCGGAGGCCGGCGCCGCCCTCGTCGTCGTCGCCCTCTGCCTGACCTTGCGCCTCCTTGACCCGCTTCTTCAGGCGAGTCATCGCATCCACGTAGCCAGAGATAATCGCCATCTCTTCTTTCGTGCCTGAGAAATCTTTTCTCTGCAGTGGATCCGCGAGGCCTGTTAGCAGCCAGGCCGTCTCCCAATCGCCATTGGCGAGCACAGCTTGGACTTTGCTCTTGAGGTTTTGAATCAACTGTGCCTGTGCCACATCTGCTTTTCCTGCCCTCAACTGTTCGTACACAGCTACGTCCATTATAGCCGTCCTGAAGAGACCCCTGAAGCGGCCCCAATTTTGCTTCTTGACCCAGTCCTTTAAGGTCCATGCTTGGCCCGACACCACGCCCAATTCCTTCACCACCTCGGCTTCGAATATCTCTCGAACACGCCTCGGCTTCCGAAGGATTTGATCGTGAAGGCGATGCAGCGAGGAGACAGCTTTCATACCTTTGCCGTCGCCAGATTCTCTGTCGCTGTCGGACTCGTCGCTGCTGGAACCACCAAGGAGCTCGGTTGAGGATGAGGCGTGCTTCTTCTTTTTCTTCCTGGACCGTTGCTGGGACATAATCTGGTTCAGGAGGTAAAGGGTCAGCAGGTCTCTGGGCTCGGACCCCGAGGCCACCCCCGCAGCCAACAGAGATTGGAAGGCCGTGGTATCGGTCTTCTCCACCTTCTGCTTGCGGGACTTGGTGACACTCTTCTGGCCCGGCGGGAGGATGCCGCCGTCGTCGTCGCCCTCCTCGCTGTCTTCTTCGTCGTCGTCTTCGGAGGCTTCCCCCCGCATCAACTTCTCCCAACCTTTCAGGTCCTGCGCCAAGCGCGCGGTTTTCTTCTCGGGCTTGGCGGGTCGATGGGGCTCCAGTTCTGCATCGCTGCTCACAAGTTGCCCGGTCGGAGCTTTCTTCCATGCTGCACGGCAAGCACCCAGCGAGGGTATATCCCCCGCACGAGGACCGCCCCAATAAGGCGGCTTAGAACATGCCACGGCCCCCACTGGAACTCTAAGAAAAGCAATGGTTGTCTCTCCAGCTTTGGCAGTCACCTTATGTTCGATCTCACTGGCACCTGCTTCCGAAGTACCACAAACAGCGTCACCGTCCAATAGCTCAACAACCCAAGCAGTCACTGGTATTCCCTCCCCATCGTCTCCATGGATACGGCAGAAGATTAAATCGCCTACCTCTACAGACATCTTACAAGCTTGAGGGAGCAGTGCACCAAGGAGCAGGCATGTTTACAAGCACCGACCGCATGTCTCACCTGCCAGATCGCTTCGAATGGAATTGCCCCTTCAACCCTAAACCCTAAACCCCTTTCTTGTTAACATTGAGGCCCAACCATGCCCAAGGCTTCGGATTTTTGATTCAGGGTTTAAAGTTCAAAGTCTTGGCTTGCAGCTTAGGACTTGCGAAGAGACGTATATACATACATACATACATACATACATACATACATACATACATACATATACATATATATATATACATATACATATATATATATATATGTATATGTATACATATATACATATATAAATATATACATACATACATATATACATAAATTATATGGCATATATATAGCACATATATGGGGCATGCTTGGAGATTTTGCTAATGATAATGATAACAATAATCATTGTAGTGAAAATAATAACTGGTAGTCACAACAATAACCCTTACTGGGCTTATCTTTCTGGGCTGGCCAAAAAACATCCTAAACCACTATACTTTCAGGGAGTTCAGGGCTTGCGTCCACATATGCTTTAGTCTTCAGGGACGTATCATGCATATCTGCATAGAAACTTCTGAAATTCTCCATGCTCCTGACTACGACCTATGGGGGGAAACGCGCCTCGACCGAGAGCAGGTGCAGAAACTCACACGTTTGAGGTTTACCCAATAAAAAAACATGGAAACCATTGGAAGTTATATTGGAATTCCTTAAAGGCGGTTATAGTAGAGGCAGTTATATAGGGTTTGGAGTTCAGGGTTTCGGGTTTAGGGCTACTTTACAATCACACTCGTCTTTGTCCGGATGCTCTCTGGATTCCACTTTACACTGAGTAACAGTGCATGTCCAAACTGTAGATCAAGACCCATAGCCTGCCTTAAACACAGAAGCAATCCCCCTTGATTCATGAGTGCCCCTACGACCTGGCCCTGTACTACCCCGTAGGTTCCCCTTCCATTCGGTTTATTTAAGGGTAGCTGGGGCTAATTAGGGGAGAGAACCGTTTTTAAAGTTGCACTAAGCGCAGGAATTCCATGAGGGAGTTTTGCATAGTGCAGCACAGATTGTACGCTATGCTTTTTGGAAAGTTGAAACGATGACTAAGATTTAGGGGCCAGAGCCCCTCAGCCTCAAAAGCTTTCACCCTGAATCCAAACAAGCTTCTCATCGGAATCACGGTTCATAGCATCGTATCTTGTAGCTGGAAGTAAGGTCCCCTTGTAGATGCGCTACCAAAGGAGACGCAAAAAAACTCTTGGATCCCTGAAAACTGAAAGGATTGTGTGCTTCCCATGGCCCTGAAGCGGAACTGTACAAACCCAAAAAAAGAGCCCTGAACCCGAACTGTGCCAGGTCTCATAGCCGAAACCTGGAGTAATCTGAGCTATAATCTAAACTCCTCGAAGATGGTTGCATAGAGATTATACAGGGGACTACTATAGGGGCTATTAAGGGGGATACTTGGAGATTAGACTATGGCGAACCTGACGTAATCACTTCTCCCCATCACATTCAAGGAAAAGACACCTTCTCTTGATCCAAGCACCGACGGCCTTAGGAGCATGCTAGCATGTGGTTCAAGGTTTTAAGGTCTAAAGTTTAGAGGTTTCAGGGTCAACGGAGAATACCACCGTCACAATAGATAAGACCCTATGCCCACCGTTGAGCTTCAGGGTTTAAGGCTGGGCCGTTTTTTCACAGCCAAACCAAAATACACCTCCCGCACCAACACTCAACTCTGAACCCTTTATCCCGAAAAATCCCCCCTGCACTCCTCTAACACCAGCCGACCGGGCACAGAAAGTTCAACTCCAAAACCCCCAGCCCCAGATGGTTTTGGGCCTAGGGGTTGTTTAGGGTCTAGGGTTCAAGGTTATTCCTTTCTGTTTACAAGGCTACTTAGGGCTTAGTGTGGTTAAGGGTTGCTTAGTTTGGGGCTTACGCATGAGGGTCTAAGGCCGGGTCTAAGGTTTGGGGTTTATGGGTTTACGTGCTCAAACTGCGACTCCTAAACACTAGCCCCATCCAATGCATACTGTATTGCCAGAATCAGAGCCCCACCTTTGCTTTACCACATTTGGTATCCCACAAGGATCCACAGTGGCAGAATGATTTTCCAGCTAACCCCCATTCCTGAACTCGGAACCCCAAACCCCATAACCCTTGCCACAAAATCTGCAACCTAAAATTGAAAGAACCTCAATCCCTGACCCTTAAACCTTAATCCCAAGGTCAAAGGAGCAAATCCTGCACGAACCTGAACGCTGGGAAGTACAGTGCTTCAGGGGCCTTATGTGGGGCGCAAGGCTCTCTCCCACACTCCAAGCAAAGCATTTGATCAAAAGACAAGTGTATATGTGTACATGCTATGAGGTATACAACCCGTGCAAGATTTCATCCCTACGTCCCGAAACCTAAATCTTAAGCCCTAAACCCTCAAACCCTGCACCAAATCCTAAACCGTAAACGCAAAATCTGGGCATACAACAGGGCTGAAACTGTTGGAGAAAAGGGACTGCTGTGCAAGCCGCGCAAGCCCAACTGGCAGCTACGCAGAAGCGGCCTATGAACGCATGGACATAACGGTCTATTTGGAGGGTCAGGGGGACTTAGTAAGCAGGTTAAAATAATGGGGATAATTAGGGTTCCTATATGAGCTATAAGGGCGATTAACCTACTTACAAAGTCCCCCTGACCCCCCAAGTATGCTTTCGGATTTGGTTTAGGGATTGAAATTTGGGGTTCAGATTCAGGGTTTAGGACTCGGATTGCGGATTTAGAGTAACTTACAATGTTGCAAAACTACACAGGGGGTTCTTCAGGAACGTCACCATGATGCTTCACAAAAAAAGGGTCGCGGTAGACGTCTGTGGCATTCAATTTCCAGATCTGACATCATTGCAGATCAGGGGTGCGCGGGGGCTTGGGAAACGAAGCTGAAAAAAAGAGACCCCACACCCTAAACCCCATATACCCTATCAATCATGTGCAACCATTGAAGCCCTATCAACCCCATACAGCCTTGCAAACCTTTGAAACCTTGAAATCTTTCAAGCCCAGAATCCCCTCCCCTGGTACTGAACCCCCACATCACCCAAACCTTCAATACTCCCATTGTGATATATTGTAGTCGGAATATGTAACATTCGGCGTGCCGGGGGAGTTTACTATTAGAGGAATGATTTATTCAACCCTTTACGCCCTGTCTGCGCCCGAAAAACCCTGCACGCTAAACTCAGATGAAAGCAAGGTCTTGGGGCACCGTCACACGGTGTAGGTTCTTTCTATCAGGCGTTCATGGTTTAAAGTTGGAGGTTTAAGGTTTGGGTTCTAAGTTCGGGATTGAGGGCCCAAGGCTTTAAATCACTAAACAATAGTCTTTACGCGAAGGGCACGGCTTGAGGGTTTAAGTTGGTGAGTTTTCCGGCCCTAAACCCTAAACCCTAGATTATTCTACGACAGGGGTCTCGGCATCTGCAACTCTCCCGCACTCGGAGACTCGTGTTGATTACAGTCTACCACAGAAATATTTGGTTTGGGGTTTAGGGACCCCAATATGGACCCCAATATACTATTTTCCTTATTCTGGGGACCCGCCCCCAAAAAATGAAACAATCTTGTGAAACCATACCTTAAACCAAGAGCCATAGGTTTGGGCTCAAAATTCTAAGCTGGACACCCTTCAGAACATAGGATACTGCCCAGCAGCCGTAGCGTGAACATGAGACCCTAAACCCCGAGACCTAAACCATAACCCTTGCACCCTGAACCTACGCACTCTCCTGCAAACACAAAACAAGGAAAAGGACTTGTGGCGAAGACGCGCCGTAGAACTGTTTTGCCCAAGTCAAAGTGTTGATGGCTGGGGTTTCTATTTGTTCCACACGTGGGTCGGTCAAGTAAAGATTGGAAATTGTATTGATGTGGCATTATACGGTATACATTACGGAACAAAGATTTTCTTCTTGTCGTTGGATTTGAACATTGAACTCAACATCAGCTCCTGCTGATGGTGCTAGGTTGTTCACGATTTCAAAACGAAAAAAAAGACGCGCAGGGTCTTTGCATCACCATGACAAAAACAAACCATAGGAAAACCAAGTCCAACGCATACAAATGGGAAACACGAAACCTTGAATAATGCCAAATTGTTGGTGGCTGCATAACCTCGCATGGAAAAATTGGACATGGGTTACATGTGAGTACAAGAATAAACTTACGATGTAAAAGCCCCGCCCTGTCGAAACCATGTACGAACCTTCACAAAGGCTTTGGGTTAATTCCTAACAACTTCACACGGAAATTCCTGGGTCAACGGACAGGCTGTCATCGGCCATGCTACACCTTTAACCAAAATCTGAAAACCTTGAATTGAAACCCTCTCGTTAATGATTAGAAATATGCGCAAAATACGTGCAAGTCATGAAACTGAAATGAAACATATGGGATCATGTAAACCCTTGGGCAGCACTGAATGTTCAAGGTACATTACCAAAACATAATTGTAACAACCCATGTGTGAGCCGGACGAATGCATCGCCTCAGCACGGATGCCCGCGAAGCCATTGCTCAGTACCGCCAATTAAAAGCAACAAAGCAAGAATGCTGAGCCAAAAGTGGGGGACATGTTCAATAAGACGCATGTTTTTTGCCGCTCACCCCCGCAGCTTTCAAGTAAACAAAGGCCCCTTAGCTCTTACGATTCGCGTTTCACGGACATCAAGAATTGAAAATGGAATAGCTAACCTACACCGGTGAGGTTAGGCAGGAGCAGTGCAATCACTGAGACCACATAAGTGAAATCGAATACAATAACAAACCAAGATTTTACAGGGACAAGACATGAAACTTGGGTCGATGTGTGGAGCAAGCTCTTTGCCATGTTAGTCCAAATTCCCGGGCAGATTGATGATTGATCTGGTGACGCCAATTTCGATGTTGGAAACAAAAAATAAAATTATTGAAACTCCATGAATCATGAATCATGTCATTCTTCCATGATAGAATTGTCTCGAAATGCTTCCCAAGACTTAACTGGAGTCTAGTTGGGTTATACGGTGATAATTTGTGCAGGAAGGCCACTCCAAGACTTCCTGTGCCCACTTAAAGTTGAGAGGTAAGCTGGAGGACTTTGACTACAACAGCAGACTTTGGATCTTCTTAGCACCTCACCTGCTTTTGACTTGCCTTTGGACTGAGAGTTTGTAGATCGAATTCTCTCTGAACTTGCACGTAACTGCCTTCACTGCAGCATGGCGGCATGTCTATTTTCACGCGCAACGTCTGTAGCCAGACAGCTGGGTCTTCCCGCTGCGTAAATGCGCGGAAATGTGTGCGAGCCCGAAAGGTCACGGTTGGCACAGCAGCAACCGTGGCAGAAGGAATGGCCGTTTGAGGGGAGCTTTTTTGGCAGTTGAGAACGTTGGCCTGGTTGATCCACCACTTGCACGGTGCGACCTTGTTGCTTGCACGGAAAAGGAATAAGGGTGCGACCTCTCAGGCGGTAAATATAACTGAATAAGAAAAAGATTAGAGCGCGCGCGCAAACCGCGCACAGAAGAGGTTTTCAATCTAGCTACTTCCTACCCATTACCCTGTTACTAGTTACTGCTCACTTCTTGCTGACCCGGCTCCTATGGGCCACACAGCTGCACTGAACTTCGTGACTTGCCGCTGCCAAGCAAGGTTCAGTCTCCTTCCCACAGCTCACGGAGAGCTTTGCTCTGCACTTCACTAAAAGCTTCGCTCTGCATCTCCTCTTCTTCTTTCTTCTCTTCAGAAGATGAATTAGGAGAAGGGTCCTGTACAACGTGCTTAAAGGCTTCCAAAGAAGTCCAAGACAGAGCCTGGAGACTTCGTTCTACTTGTCTCATCTTACCGAGAATGGAAAGCAAGTTGTGTCCTCCAAATCATTGAAAAAGACGGACCCTTACAGCGCATCAAAAAATCCGTGCGGTCACGCAGCCGTTCAAAGTTTCCTGCCGTGTAAGCCTGCAAAGAAAACCGTCGAGCTTCTGCGTACCTTCCCAGCGGATTTTCCTTCTTACAAACGCCCTGCCTATCCAAAACTCGGGTCAGGAATTTCCTTTTGTAAATTCCGGATGGGGAAGTTTCTGTTTGACACATATACGGCTAAGTCTAAGTGGTTCAAAATCTAGTAAAAGCCATTGTACAGAGGGCCAGCCAAGTTGCAATACGCTTTTGCGCCATCAGTGTGACAAACACCTCAAACTGGCTCGCCTAAATTAAGTCTTGCATGCCGCATGACCTGGATACTAATTGGCCCTCCACCTCCTTGATTCGCTTGCGTTACTTTGTACAGAAGTCTTTTCAACCCATATCAAGCTTGAACCTCTACGAACTACTGCCAAGTCACGCAGCCAGACAACATCATGTTTCCAGCCTGCAGAGAGCGAAAAAAACTGATTTAGTCAAGCTCTACATTCGGCCCAAACCTCCGATAGAACGTGCGGCATGCGACTTATCAATCAAAAGAACGAAGAATTGAATGCATTTAAGATCTTCGTCCAATCCTACATTGGGAGACCCAGGAAAAACCCTACAATTGTTTTTTTAGTTTTGAACAAACGATTGTTTGCGCAATTGTTTGCGCAATTGTTTTGCAACAGTTGTGAAAGGTCAAGAAAGCCTTTGATTGTACTT
>CAJNIZ010040557.1:4150-16642 GCA_905231905.1 Symbiodinium pilosum
GTTCGTTTCTTGGGCAAACAGCACGATGACCGAGTGGAAGGAGCACTGCAGGACTTGCATGGCCGAATGGCTAATCGGGTGGCGCTTCAGCGCACGGGATGTGGGGGCACGGTGTTTCCAAAAGTGGAGGAAGCGGAGGACACATGCTGTGGACCGGTTGCGATGCTTTGGGAAGTGTTAGGAAGCCTTGGGTGGTCATGGCCCACTTTGCGAACCATTCAAACGGTCGATCAGTTATTTGTTCTGCCTATGCCTCCTGATAGACTCAGGCTTTTTCAACATGAGTTGCGCCATGCATTGAGATGTAGAGAGTTGCGGGACACCCAACATCCTCAGCGCCGTCATGGATTGCCTGCCCGTAAAGATCTTCGTGGAATTGAGTCACAGCTGCAATGGGACAATAACACCCATTTGCTGAGAAGGCTTTCACCACAGCACGCTGGGGTGCTGGAAACGATCCTCAGTGGGGGCATCATGACTCGCGAGCGTGCGTCCAAGCATGCCAAGAGGGCGGACTTCCCGCCTTGCTGCATTATGCCAGGCTGTGATGCTGATCAGGTTGAAACTACAGAGCACCGTCTATGGCACTGTCCAGAGCATGAGCACCTTCGTACAGATGAGTTCAGGAACCTTCGTGAGCGCATGCATCTCTTGCAGCCGTGTGAAATCAATTGTGGCCTGGCGACGACCACCTTTCCACAGGACTTTGATATCACCCGCGTGCAGCAAGTCATGTTGAAAGTTGAGATTCACGCAAGACGTCGCTTGGATGAGCTCAGACACGGTTACCAAGGCGATGATCCGCAGGAGGAGGCAAAGATCTACCAGGTATCTACTGGCGTTAGTGGGGTTCATGGAGCCAGGAGACGCCTTCGTAGACCGGCGGCTGCGGGTGGACACAGGAGAGCGCAGAGGCATGTTCCACAGAATCCGCATCCACCGGACCAGCTCTGTTTCACGGACAACGACCAACGTGTAAGGTGTCGAAGATGTACACGCACAGCATTGAGGTCTCATAGCACAAATTGGGCGGCCTTTTGGGAAGCGGAGTGCCATGATGTTGAAGCAGATGGCCGCAACTTGAGAGGCATCAACCCGGCAGCGGGAAGGGCGGGCCGTGACCAGGCACGGGCCAACCAATTGTTGCTGGATCTTGCTACGGACCATGGGGTTCGGCCTCAAGATTTTTCATGGAATGGCGAGCCGCATGCCCCTTTTACATGTTTGAAGTGTCATCTTTCTTGGCCGTTCATGGTTGCGAGAAAGGCACGCCTGGTGCAGAAAGGAACATGCCTGCTTCGTCGCTGCCAGGGAAACACGCAGGAGAATGATGAACAGATATACGTGCCCTGAGACGCATGCGCCCTCACCAGACACATTCCATTGCTTATTCGCCGGATGGTCGCATCGTGGCGTGCAGAAACTGTGGTCTGTATGTTACTGCTGTGCCTCCATCTACAGCGCATCGCATTTTTCGTGAGTGCCGACCGTTGGTTGGTAGACCATGGGAAGGTGTCGCCTTTCAGCCTTGGGACTGGTATCAGCCCCACGCGTGACTGCATTTTGAAACATGCAAATTATTCTCCGTGATCATTTTCTTTGTTTGATTGAAGAGTGCACAAGACGCTGACTGGCAGAACACGGGCTATGCCTTCGTGGTACAGTCCGATAACAAAGTCATATCAGAAACCCTACTTGAGGTTCCTGGGACTTAGTAACTATTGATAAGTGGAGTTATGACCCTATTTATGGATGGGAAAACCTGTATAGGTCCAGGTAAGGGGATTGTAAATAGGTTTATAACTGGGGCTATAAGTAGTTACTAACTCCCATGAACCTTCAAGGAAACCCTCAACCCTATACCCTAAGCCCTAAACCCTAACTCCTCAGCCCTAAACCCCAAGCCCTAAACCCTAAGCCATATACCCTAAGCCCTAAACCCTAAACCCTTAGCCCTATAAGCCCTAAACCCTAGACCCTAAGCCCTGAACCGTAACCCCTAAACCTTTTACTTGCCCCAGGCCCCGGCTTCCTCGGCTCTTTGCAGTATTCGGTTCCGAGGAGGCCTTGGCGATTGGCCGTAGACTTGTCCCTCAGGATCTGTGAGTTAGGGTTTAGGGTTTAGGGTTGAGAGTAAAGGGTTTAGGGGTTCGAGTTTATGGTTTAGGATTTAGGGTTTAGGGTTTAGGACATAGGGTTTAGGGAAGTATTGCTCCTTACTCATGAACAGAAGGTTATTATTATAATATAATTATAGAGCCCTCGATATGACCTCTATTATTGACTGCAAATGGGTGGGGGCAGGACCCAATCTACAAGTGTCAGAATCTTTCTGTTGTATGGTTCAGGGCTTACCCGCCCCAGCTAGGATCTAGGTACGAAAAGCTTCCGGGCTAACTTTGCAAGCCCAGTCAAGCAAATTTGTCGGTTCGCTTTATCTTGAAAGTGGGAACAGTGACAGGAAGTGTAGTCTACTGGCGTTGAAGGTAGGGTATGGGGGTTATCTGTTTTTGTTGGGGGGGTCAGGGATCGATTTAAAAACAACATCCATAATTTCTGCGGCGCGCGTGCACATGAAAGTCAAACCATAGACCTCGATATTCCTTGATTGAAGAAAATACCAAAGTGAGTTTACGATCACCCATCACCTTAAACCCATTACGCAGGACCATGCATCAAACCATGTACCCAATCCTAGTATGACTGAAGCTATGGTTCTACCTCAGGTGGCGCTGGTCTCCATGCGTGAAATGAGGGTTCGGGGCCATGTGGCTAACAGGGGCAGAGTCGAGCTTCTCTGTATGACACATTCCTCATAATCATTTCTGCAAAGCATCAAACATTAGGGGACCTTAAATCACAAACTTAATCGCCACAAATCTTGATGAACCCTGTAGACCCCAGCCCTAAGCCCTAAACCCTAAAACCCCAAACTTGCAGGCCCTAAGCACCAACCTTCGTCACGATCCTACCTTCGCCCACACGGCCCTACTTAACATGTTCATGAGAAGTAGTAAGCAATTGCATCTGGACTTATAACCTTACTCATAACCCTCAGCTGGCTTCATGTATACTATAGTTAGCCTACTTAAGTAGGATTATTGCCTCAGGCATTCACGGTTCCGAAGCCCCATGGATCTCTAAAAATGCACAAGCTCTAGAATGGCTTGCCTAGATTAACGCCAGATTCAAACATTTTAGATTTTTGGAAGATACCGGAACATCAGGTACAAAACCCAATTGTCATAGGTACTTTCCTGCCATCGATTAATCTAGGTAGGATTACGGGGCGCTAGTTGCTGTTCACTGCGGCCTTGAAAACCAAAACTGTACCTGGGGCTAAGGCGTCTCTGTCAGGGAGGCCCCAGCCATAAGGCAACCGCAGTGTGGGTGTGGGGCTTGTACGGCTTCCTATATCTAATAAGGCCTGCTAAGCCTGAATAAGCTCTCTTGATCATTGATCCTCCCTATTAGGTTGCGGCATCCATATACTGGTTGAGGGCGTAGTAGGGTCATGATGAAGTATATAAGGATCCAAGTAGATTTAATTAGAAACCGGAAAAGAGGGTTTGGGCACTTTGTAGGGCCCAGTGCATGCCACGAGGAGCTAGTGTCTATAGGCCATTACGAGCTCCGTTCAGCTACAACTAGTGTCGCACAAACCTCTAAATCCTTTTAGAGGGGATGGTGCCCAACTAGAAACCAACCAGCTTCTCTCAAACCCCTACGTAACTCCTAAACCCTAAGCTATGAACCCTGAAGCCTACAGCCTAAACTCTAAGCCCTAAGCCCAAAGCCTAGACCCCAAAGCCTAAACTCTAAACTCGGCAGCTTAAGCCCCAAACCCTAAACTCTCAAGCCTAAAACCCTAGACTTTCAGCTCTGAACCAAAGCCAAGCACTCCAATTCGAAGCGCCGCAGGACTCCTTGTGCGTCCTTGCAAGTCTCACTGCGCGTCTTGTTCGACACATCTGCGACTTGTTCTATGAGTGGGGGGATATATTGGGTTCAGGGTTTAAGGTTTAGGGTATATTTCCCACACTGACTTTGTTCCACGCGCTAAAGTCCTCAATAATGGAAAATCACATGGGACATGGAGTGCAAACTCGGGTTATATACGGTTTATATTTCCCACATCTGACGGACATCGGATCCTTTATCAGGGACCATACTAGGGACGATACTAAACTATAAGAGCGACCCCTATGTCCACTGTTCAGGGCCCCTTAACAAGGCTAATGTTGACCAGAGTTCCCATGAGTCAGGACTTTGATTTTGGGCTGGGGGCCTGTCACATGAAGCTAGGGTTTTTGTTTTCAGGGCTTAGGGTCCCTAGCAAGGTTGTTCATTTAAGGTTTAGGGTCGGGGGTTTGAAGCTACCGATGCTGGAGAGACAAATAGAGAATTATGTTTTGGGCTATAGTATGCACAGCAAGCCACAGGATTCCCCGACTCAATCACCGACAATCGCTGCCCACATCGGAGCTTTTCAGGATGCCCCTGCAGAATTCACAGCTTCTCAGTTAACCCCACCTGTCACCGAGCAATTTTGAGGAGAGTGCAGATGCAAGGCATAACAATGTGGATGATCCTGGAAACTACCCCCTTCCTGTATTTTGAGACACTCCAATGTGATTTCAGCCCAAGGTCAACAGACAAACGCATCAGAGGAGGGTGAGGAGGCTGTGACAGAAGGGACTGAAGGAATAAACAACAAAGAGCTTCAGGGTCTGCCCTAAACCCTAAATCGGGCTTATCCTAAACCCGAAGGCCCTAAATCGTACGGCTAGTCTAGGGGTCAACCTAGATATCCCAGCTGCCAACACTCCTGGCCTTGGGGTTTAGGGTTCAGGGTTTAGGGTTTGAAGGCTATTGTTATGGGCCATTTACAGGTCTAGGAAGTTCCTACAGCAAGGGCCGACAGAACTAGAACAGAGTTGGGGAGATGCAGACTTCCGTGAGTTCATAAGGTTTATGAGGGGATAGAAGTCTCAACTATTCAGACTTCCACATTTGCTCACGAAGGAAAAGCGCTTGTTCATGACTTAGATCCGGTGAGGAATCTTGATATGACAGCCATTGAAGAAGAGAACTTTGATTATCAAAGGGGGGCATGCGCTGTGGCTTTGGAGCCCTTAACCCTCCTACACTCGTAGCGCGGGCAACTAATTAAGCATAGATAGGTCATCGGGTCATCCATTCGGTTATAAGTCTGCTTATTAGGGTTGTCCTGCATATAAGCCCAAATATGATTTACTTACTACTTATAGACCCCAGTACCCCCTGTAGAGATCAAATACCCCTAACTAGGACCTCTGTAGATCCCTTTTGAGGTTACTTGGGGGTGTCCTACTAATTCTTTTTGCTTCGCAGCAGGCTCCGAGCCCTTTGCCGCAGCCGCTTCTAGCTGCGCTGCTTCGCCTCGACGCTTTTCCGCGCGCCGCGCCGGACCTGGCGGAGGCTTGCGACCAAGGGGGTCTACTCTAAGGGTCACGGTTGAGGGTTTAGGGTTTAGTGGGCTACTGTACCTAAAGGTTCATGGGACTGGTCACTACTCATAATCAGGATATAACCCTTCCTAATGAACCACCTAATTGGACTTGTGTGGGTTGCCTCAATTATGGATATAAGCATATAACTCGAGATATATGAGCAGCTATCAGTCCTGCAAGCCTCGAAGTAAGAGTTCTTTTCTAAACGACATAGTGAATGCCAGTAATATTTGTGGATGTAGATGTAGTGTGCGGTGTAGGGTTAAGTGTCCAATCGGGCTCCAGGTGCTCAGATAATGGGGCTTTAGGTCTGAAGCACTACAGTCTAAATGTTTCGTGGTACGGAAAACCCTGATATTTGAGTGTCTGGACCCGAGATATTGAGGGTCCAGTCTAATTAGGGTGCGTGGTTTAGGGTGAAAGTTTAAGGTGGAGGGCAGGTTCCCATTTTTCAAGGCCACCACTTGTAAACACCATTGCCGCCTTACATCTGCGGTCCTTGAAAACAGTTCTAGATGCCCAAATAGACCTACTCAGATTCGCACCGTAGGCACCTAGTAAGTACTTATACCTGGGGTTTAACCCTACCTATACTCCCCCTAACTGGCCTCAAACAGGTTTTCTCAAGGCATCAGGTTATGAGTAGACATTAAGTCCGACGTATTGAGTCATGGATCTCTCTCAGGCTTTGGCACTGTGGGCACTGAGGCCGGTCAGCCGAAACTTCGTGGATACCCTAATTTGAGGGACCTTGGGGTTTGTGTTAAGGGTTGAGGGCGGGCTTCAGGAATCAATTCTGAAGTTCTGCTCGAATGTGGGTTGTCGCGGGGACAGTCCCTTACTTGACTTCAAGGTTTTCCTCAGATTCCCGAGATCCCATGTACTCAATAATCATGTACTCTGCAAGACGTTGACCAGACTTACCAGTACATACCACATCCCAAGTACCAAGTTATGGGGCGCATGGACCCTTAGGAAATTTCAGTTTGACGTAGCGCGCAAGGCCGTGATCACATCCGGGGTGTCATAGATCAACATTTCAAACTATTTTGGTTCCACTGAGGGTTATGAAGCCCCATGAACCACCCCGAACCCTATATAACCCCATTATAGAAGCCTTATCTTTTCCATTATCCCTACATAAAGCCCCTTTAAACCCCTTTCACCTACACACACCCTCCAGCTCTAAAACACCCTCAGCAGAGCCACGGAACTCGCTGCTTCCCTCTTCTAAACCCTAAACTTAGGATTTAGGGTTTAGGGTTTAGATTCAACCCTAAACTGCAATCATACCCCAACCTTCAGGGTCCAAGTACCCAATTTGCATATTCACTTCCCAAAGCCCTTGTTACAAACACAAGTACTCCCACCCCAAGTTCTCAAATCTTGGGCACGTGGACGCTTAGGGAACATGAAGGGAAACTTAGACCTCAAGCCGTGTTATTTGTTTTACATGAGGAGGACCCCTAAGAGGGGCCCATGACTTCATGTTGGTTAGTAGAGAATGAAGAAACGCCATACAGGAAGTTCCCCTCATATTAGAACCCCGCCACCAAAACATGAGACCCTATATATATATATATATATTGGCAACAGCTTTAGTATCAGGGTCTGGCTGCTCTCTAAACGCCATACACCCTTAACCTGAAAGCCTAAACCCTAACCCTAGTATCGGGGAGGGGTTCCCTCACCCATTCCCTACGATATTGCATGGTTTAGGGTTTAGGGCTTGTGGGGGTTTAGGGATTTACGGTATAGGCTCTGTACTCTTGGGGCCTAGATTATTTTCAGGTTTGGGGTTTAGAGTGTACGGTTAATGGGAAAACCAAAGACGAAGCAAAGGCAACATAACGTGGAACCTGGGGTGTAGAATGAAATGGAAAAGAATATGTAAAATCAAACGGAAGCTGGTTTTATGTAAAGGTGTATAGAGATAGCTACCGACATTATGGTCCTAGATTCCTTGTCTAATTATGGCATAGGGTACCTCAAAACGGCCTCAAAAGTGATATTGGCCATCATTGAGCCCCTACATTAGGCCACTTAGGGTTTAGGCTTTAGACCTCCAAGCGCTAAATCTGGCTTACGCGTAGTGCGTCGTCCCTCGACAAGAGAGGACTGGGTGCTCAGTGTCCTTTCTGTTGAGGGCCCAAGACTCTTTTAAGGGAGGGTTTAGAGGTTTAGGGCTTAGGGTAATCCACACCCGGACTTCGCAAGTAGGTAAAACACAGGCACAACCCCAAACAACTGTCAGAAGGGCCTTTTTGCTAGGTACTTTAGGGGTTCCAGGGACCGACTCAGGCGTGGGAGCATGAGCGTAGGTGAGGGACGAGAATTTTTTTTGCATGTGGTTTTCAAAAAATCCCTAAACCCTAAGCCCTAAATCCTAAATAATCCTAAAACAAGGTCCCATAACAAAAAATCCTAAACTCTAAATCCTAAAACAAGGTCCCATAACAAGAAATCCTAAACTCTAAATCCTAAACAGTAGAGAAAAGGTCCCATAGAAAAATCCTAAACTCCAAATCCTAAACGCTCATAGGGAACCCTCACACCTTCCTTCCATCCCGAGAGTTCCCAGCATTAGCCCTGTCTTGACAAATTTCCATATCTGTCCTATAGCAGTTACCTAAATAAAGCTTTCTGGGCTGTATATATATATATATATTTATACGGATATCCCTATTATGTATATATATATATACACACACCCTTTAGCAGTTACCTACATAATGGGGTCTGGGTTCTATATGCCTTAGAGGTTGCATAGCCCAGGAGCCTACTAGTTGGGTAAATGGGTGCCTCAGATTCTGTGCAGGAATGCAGAAGTCCAGACAGCCGTGAGCCGTGCACTCAGCTGGGCAGCTAGTCTTTGTCAAGTCCTCGCTATGATGGCATCCTCCTCCTAAGCATCCGATGCCAGAAAAATTGGCTCTGGAACTAAAATGCCACTGAACTTGGATTCTTAGCACCTGTACTGTAGCTTCGATATGTACCCCCCCCCCCCCGAGAATAATCAAGTCCTTGTTGTAGAGACATCTACTTTCTGGAAAACCCACCAGCAAGAGTGATTGGGTGGTTCACCCAGCGTCGGGGAACTAGCCCCATGTGGTTAGTATATGGGAGTTTCCCAAAATTAGGGGTACCTTATTGGGGTTCCCCATAATCAGGACTATAGTATATTGGGGTCTATATTAGGGTCCCCTTATTTTGGGAAGCTACTATATATAGACTGTAGGACCTGATGCAGGTACTGGAGTCGCCTAAATAGTTACAAGGTCCATGGTACTACTATCCTCGTATATATTATGGCATATAGGGTGACGCAAAAGGGCTTCGCAATAAGATCGGAAACTGTTTAAGCCCCTACGCTACTCAGAGGTCCTGGGTGATGGTCCGGCAAAGGTGCGGACAGTCCACAACTGTTCCCAGTGGCTCATTCCTATCCCAGAATCCTGAAACCTAAAACCCATAGAGCCCTAGACCCTAAACCCTTTACTTGCTCTGCCCCCAGCGCCTCCACATGCCACTCCTAATGGTTTGGCAAAATCACTCTTAGAGTCCAGATTCCCAATTCAAGTGGCTGCAGCTCCTAAATCCCTAGGGCTCCAGTTGCCTAAATCATGGGTTCTAGGTTCTATATACCCTGCCCAGTAGCCTACTACTTAGGTAACTGGGAGCCTTAGGGAATGCTGTACTCTGAACGGTTGTGGATCCTGCCACACCCTATAACACTTGCACATCTGGATGTGCAAGGTCCTGGAAAGATGGTAGATTGCCGATGGCGGTGTCCTGATGTTTTCCGATTCCTTCCTGACCCAAAGGGTTCATGTAGGTATATGGTATATACTTAGGGCCTAAAGGGGTTCTCATATACCTACTTTAAGGCCCAAGTATATACCATATAGCTACATGGACCCTTTGTGTGAAGCCATGAAGCATGATGGAGTTGTCAAAACCATCCAAAGGGCTCAGCTGCAAAGTTTCAACCTTTCACGCCTGGCCCTTTCGTGTTCACGTTTTCGCAACTTGTGCACCAAATGTGCTACAGTCTAACCTCCTTAAACGGGGCCATGTATGGCAGTATATAGGGGAGTATCATAGGGTTTCTTTAAGGGGGATACTAGGTAAGGGATTACAATAGTAACCCCACCAAAGGTACCCCCCCAGACTTAGAACCCTATTAGGCCTTGTTAAGCCCTATACAGTCCTTGTTAGCTCCTTAAACCCTGGGGGGGTACCTTGGGGGGGGTACTATTGTAATCCCTTACAAGGAGTTTAGACTTTGCATCGCTTGCCTTCGGGATTCCTGGTCAGGGAAGTTGACGACAGAGCTCTCAACGAGACTTGAGGCAGGAGTTCTTGGGCCCATGGGTTTAGGGGTTTAGGGTTTAGGGGTGTAGGGTTTAGGGTTTGAGTGATTTGGGTAGCTGCGCTTGAGGGCTTACTTAGAGGGTCGTGAGACCTACGGTGGATGGACAAAATCGTGCATGACCTGCTAAATCAACAGCAGACAGTTGTCAGCGATTGATCTCCCCCTGTAATCTCAATGTTGCTAACACATAGAGGTCATGCAGGATTTCGGTCATTCGCGCACGTGCCCTTTTTGACCATTTTGGGGCTAATCAATGTTGAGATTCAGGGTTGGCAGGGATGGCTGGCGACAGAAAACTGATGCAGGATTTCGTCCATCAACAGTAGTAAGTAGCGTTTCAGTTAAAAGCCCTAAACCCCAAAACCTGAACCTGATATCACCGTGGTCTATGAACTTCTCGGCCAGCTGGCCGTTAGAGGGGAATGGCACAATGGATCCGTTTAGTAGCCCTATAAAGTCCCAATACTGTTGTTGTTCCACAGCTTGTTTTTTACGTTCCTCCCTTCCTCACGAACAGCCCGTAAGACCAAGGCTACGCAGTTTAGGGCTTTCTGGTTTGCCTAAGTATCCGCACCCTGAATCTTTGGTAATATGAGATTTTCATATAGATCCCAAAATGCTACTACGATCCATATTAGCGGACCTCAAACGCTAACCCAAATTTTGGGAAATCCTAAACCCTCATTCATAACCCTAAACCCCAAACCCTAAACCATAATGTAGACCCATGATTAATAAACCGCCTCCGCTTAATAGGGATTATAATAGGGATCCTGATATGAAGGCCCTTAAAAGGAGGGGGTTTATTAATCATCGGTCTACATTAAACCCTAAACCCTGAACCTGAAACCATGACAAAAGTCGGGTTTGCTCGGGGTCTGACCTTCACCAGTCCCCAAGAGTCAAAGTATCCAAGTGTCACATGGCTCGAAAGGAGCTGGAGTACCCTAAGGGTCCAAGTACTCAATAATTATAGGTACTTGGGGCTTTGGTGATAGTAATTGTAGTACAGGTTTTGGGTAAGCACATGGTTATTAGGTATTTGGACACTTGGGGGTATGTAAGGACACGCAGGGATGTATAGGGGATATATGGAGCGATAATATTTTAAGTACCCTCCTATTTGGGCTTCAGGTGCCAGAGGCCGTTCTTGTGCTTTGGACTTAAGACTGCTTTGGGCACTTCGACAGTTAGGGGTTGGTAGACAATTTAGTTTATTGGCGTTTGCGCCATCTCTGTGATTAGCGCTCGCATTTTAGACGATAGGATGGTGTCGGTCGCTGAGCACTGAGTGGCTCATTGACGGAGGGGCTTGGTTTAGGGTTCAGTGTTAAGGGTGTGGATTCAAGGGTGTGTTTGACTTCAGCGTTTTGAAGTACAAGCTGGGTAAGCGCCTGGTCCCAGCTCACAGGAAGATGGGCTAAGACCACCGCCAGAACTTGTGATGGCACCCCCTCATAAACACTCAGTATCACTCTTCGGAATTTGTTCCTTATTAGGCAAGTTGTTCGTTTTTCCGGAGGAAGTATCGGCGTAGAGAGAAGTCTATCAAATACAACAACAGGTTCCGTTTGAATTGCCATTTGCTTTGCCATGTGATTCTCCATTTTTTAGCCATTTCAGGCACAGTCGCCCTAGCCTACCAAACCCCAACCCCTAAACCCTTGAATCCTAAATCCCAAGCCCTAAACCGTAAATATTGGAGTTTCTGATCCGACCCGCAAGCTTCAGGGACAGAGCACGGCACCTGCCAAATCCCTGAAAGAAAGCTCATGAAACTGTGGGTTCTAGGGTTACGGTTTAAAGTATACAAGGCAACTGATTGTAACTCGGACGGTTCTGCTTATAACAACCCTAGATGAAAGCAGGCACTTCTAGGTACCCCACTAGGGTCTCGTTATTAAAGCTGAACACTAGGAAAAAAAAGTTACCTTCATTGTTGCAGTAAGGGGTTTACTGGGGATCCCTGGCCTAGTACCTAGTACCTAGTCCCATGAAGCATCAAGTAAGCCCCAAACTCTAAACCCACCCGAAACCCCAAACGCCTAGACAGAAGACCCCAAAAAGCTCCAAACAAAAGCCCCCGAGATGGACCCAGAAGTTTGAGGATCTTCAAAGGGTCGTGCGAGGGTTACTTGATCTTGCGAGTGGGGAGTATGAGCTACAGTCTAAATTCCTTAAAAGGCGTTCTATAAGGGATTATATAGGGGACTACTATAGGGCTCATTAAAGGGGGATACTAGGAGTTTAGACCCTAAACCCTAAACCATATATTGTAGGGCTTTTAAAGGGGGATAGTAGGAGTTTAGACTATTGCTCATATGGAGCCTGTAGAGTTTTTAGCCAGGGCCTGTACCCATCCACAGTAGCAGAACGACGCGACTGTAGAAGGTCTGCACAGGAAGTTCAAGCATCATGTAGAAGTCTAATGAACCCCAAGGGACCCTAAGCCCTAAACCCAATGTCTTGCTTAAGGGCCCAGAACATTGGCATTCCGTAGTTTCATCCAGATGGAGTGAGATGATGTGTCCATCAACAAAGTGTATTACCTTGGCCACATGGGTGGTTGTCAAAATTATGGTCCCTTTTGGGTACCCTAAGTATTAGGTGCCGTATTGTAATAGG
>CAJNIZ010040557.1:31177-72807 GCA_905231905.1 Symbiodinium pilosum
CGTATTGTAATAGGGATCCAAAAAGAGGCCATAATGTTGACAATCACCCACATACATGATGTTGACTAATTCTAAGCGCTTGCTGATGTTGGTCAGTGATACTGTTGGCGGAGGAAACCTTGCACCACTTACCCCCTAGTACATATGTTTGGAAGAGGTTTCGGGCTTAGGCGTTAGGATGGAGTTTAAGGTTTAAGGGTTTAGGGTCTATAGGGTCTAGGGGTTCAGGGTGTAGGGTTCAGGGTTTAAGGTTTAGGGTTTAGGGCTTGCGGTTGGGGGTTTTAGCTGCAAGAATGCGATGCGTCTATGTATTTGACGTTGGTCGCCCCTTCCTAGATGAGGGTGTCTCAAAGGTGATGTCACCTTTTCCCATCCAGAACACACCATGACAAGAGGCTTCATGTTCCAGAGTTTTTCAGCTAGGATACTTTGTTGGGATATTGGGGTTCCTCACGGGTTAAGTGACCTACGCATAAAGGGATATACTGAACTTATGCAGGGATACAATACTCTAAGCGTCCTCGTATCCAAAAAACGGGGCGCCAATAGTACCCCAATATAACCCTAATATTACCCCAATATAACCCTAATATAACCCTTATACCCTAAACCCTAAACCTTAAACCCTAAACCCTAAACCCTAATTCCACAATCTGAATACTGCGCAGCTTGGGGCTTCTTCGAAGAAGCCCCGTCAGGGCTTTCAGTTTTTTGGCTGTCTGTAGCGGGCAGTTTAGGGTTTCGGTTTTAGGGTTTGAGGTTCATAGGTTTTAGGGTCTAATTAGGTTTTAGGGTTTGGGGTTTTAGGCTTTAGGTGTTAGAGTTTAGGCTTTAGGTGTTAGAGTTCAGTTTTTAGGCTTTAGGGCTTAGGGTTTAGGGCAGTATATAGTTATGCAATTCCCCACAGCTGCTGCAGTGCAAGACACTCTGGACCCTCAACCTTTCTGTGTTGGGCGCAATGGCAGAGCCTTGGGTTCAGGGAGTTAGGGTAAACCTCAGTGCTGGGCTTTGTAACCCTATGGGAGAACCCCATGCGAATCCTCAATGTAGACCGCGGTCATCTTTTATGTAGGCTCCTCAAGCCCACGCTTTTTGAGACGCCCATACCTCCGAAATTGCATCTACACCCTGAACCAATTACATCTTCCGTCTTGAGGTCACTGCGTCCGGGCAGCCTGTGCAACTCTCGTGTCCGCGGAGAGGACTCTGTGCTAAAAGATTTCAGTGGGTTGTTCTCCATTCCCCTATGGGTCCAGGTAGCCAAATCACAAGGTTTTTACTACCTAAACCAGATACTATTGGAGCTGGTGGGTAAGAGTGGGTGTAGTATAAGTCTTGGCGAAGAATGTCAATACACAGGACTTGGCCCGTTCTAGGGTTTTGGAGAGGTGTGGGAGGTATAGGTGCTGGGACTCTTCCAGGCCGCGCGGCACTATGAAACCCCTAAGTGTCCAAGTACCCAAATATTGGGGTTTAAGGTCCCAAATACCTGAATCTGAGTGGTGTTTGGGACCTAGAACCCCATTCTTTGGGTACCTAGGAAAGCGAGAGTATTTGTTTTTGTGAGGCAAGCCTCCAAACTCACACGTATAGAACTTCTAAAGCTCCGTCACTAACGATCGTTCCATGATTCATGCCATGATTCTTCGTCGAAGTTAGGAACCCTAGGCCTTAAACCCTGAAGTCCACACAGGCAAAGCTACCCCAGTTTCCTTAACACGGTGAATACCGCAAATCCTGTACCTGGACTACGCAGTATGTAAAATACCAGCCTTGTAGACTATTTGAAGGTCTTAGCCATTTTGTAAATATCTTTCTGAGGTCCAGACATGACTGTATGATATTGATTTCCCATCATATCTCCGATGTTTAGGCTGTTCAGCATCAGCTGAACCCTAAACCCTAAACCCTAAACTGTAAGAAACCCTTTACAGCGCTTGCAGGACCTCCTTAATAAGGAGTCCGCTTTCGCGCCTACCTTAATGGCCCGAGGGCTCAATTAACCCTAAGGGTCCAAGGACCCAAAAAATAATACGGTTTTAGGGCCCAAATACCATTCATATTATTGTATTTGGGCCCTAAAAGCCTATTATTTGGGTCCTTGGACCCTACAGGTAGTGGAGCTTGCTGTCCAGAGTACCATGACTTATCGACCGTAAGCACTTAGCCCGGAGCCCTGAGCTCTAAGCAGCAAACCTTGCCTTAAGCCAAGGAACTTACTTCTGCGCTTTCAGGGCTTCAGCAGCTACCTCACGGTGCTGCAGATGGAGTTCGCGGGGTGTCCTGCCAGAAAAATCCTGGCATGTGGGTGATTCTGAAACTGAATGGGGACTGGCGGAATCAGCTATAGGGACGATGTTGAGAACGATTATGCATGATTGTACAAGGACGACGATGGCAAGCCACCGAAACCTTCCCTAGTAAGGATGAATACATACTCTCCAACATTTCCTGGTGTGTCATGTTAGAGAACTCAATATGAGTTAGTGGACTTGTGTTTGAAAGATGCTCGGGACTAGGGGCCATTGACACTTGCATTCCCAGAGCTACCTTGCACACCCTAAACCATTAAATAATCCTAAACCCCTAAACCCCTAAACCCCTCAACCCTAAACCTTAACAGTGAGTGTAGCCCGAGTATACCCATGTAAGCTCTGAACTGGATGGAGGCTGGCAGATGAAAGCTGCAAACTTCGAAGCTCTTAGGGACGCAGGGAGCCGTGTCTTGAAATCTTACACCCGAAGCCTGAGTCCTACCTGGATGCCCAGCAGCCGGAAGAATTATGGGCTTTTGGGATGTTTTTGGTGATTTGGGGGCCATTGCTTTATCTATGTTTCATGTCAGAGTAGACATCACTAATCCTCAACCCTAAACCCTTAGCCTGAAACCTCGTCCAAAGCTCCCAGACCCTTAGCTCCACCCTTTCGAAGGTATGACGATGACAAAGAGAATGAAGTACCTGCAGTGGCTGGCGAGCCTGGGTCAGCTTTTAGGGTGAAGGGTTGATATGAGCTACAGTGTAACCTCATTCAAGGGGGTTGTATAGGTGTGTAAACAAGGGAGTGAGTACTTATTATAAGGGATTACTACGTGGGATACTGGGAGTTGAGACTACAGCTCATATGGAGGATACTTGGCGCACAAAGTGTTGCCTGCTTCACCTTCAGTGGCAGCAGTTCCACCAGGAGTCTATCAACGCCATTCGCCTCGCGCACCAGGAGCAGCTGGCAAGCGCCCAATGCGCCAAAATCAGTGCCTCGCGCACCAGGAGCAGCTGGCAAGGGCCCAATGCGCCAAAATCAGTGAGATGACAGAGGCTGCAGAGCAGGCGTCTGAGAAGCGCAGCCGCGAAGTCAAGGAGCTCAAAGAGGCGCATGCAAAGCATATGGAGGCACTGAGGCAGTTTAACAAGCAGGCCATCGATGAACTCAAGCAAGCAAGTGCTTCGCTGAAGATGAGCCTCATGAGGGCCTTGGCAGATGGAGTCAAGACGAGTTTAGGCTAATGGGGTTATAGGGTGTAGGGTCGAGGGCTGGACATACAGCCTTATCATTATTTGGTAGCCTGGGCCAGGTGGGGGATGCTACACGGAGGGTTATAGACCCAGTTACCAGTAGTTGTGAAGTCTCGTGAGCTTCCAAGTAGAATCCAGGGTGCAGGGCCCACAAGTGCTCAGGGCGATGTGTCAAGGGCTGAGGGTGAAAGATGTGTGCCGAAGCGCTTAAGCCGCAGTTTCTTGTATAACTTAGGGTTGAGGATCGTTATAGGCATCGTTGCAAATTGTTTTGGTCCGGCTACCGTCGCACATAGGAGCTCTTCAGCAACAAGTGTAAGTATGGCGTTGCAACCTTGACTAGATGTCCACCCTCAACACAAGTACCTTTTAAGTTTTGACTCTGGATACTTTGGAGGTCAGGCTTTAAAGGCGATGATAGGGATGTATGTATATATATATATATATATGGGTTTAGGGTTCGGGGATTAGGGCTTGGGGTTTCCCAAAATCAGGGGTACCTTTTTGGGGGTCCCGATAATAAGAATTATAGTACATGGGGGTCCTATATTGGGCCCTCCCCTACCCCAGTTAGACTCAAGTATCATATAGAACTCCACATCATCACCTTCACCTGAGATCTTGAGGCTTCCAGGCCCGGATCCCCCCCGCTAGCATCTGAACCTCAGGCTGCAGACACCCAAACCACAAGCCAAGGAACTTTACTGATGGTTGCTATTGGCTCAGCACCCTAAGGGTCCAAGTACATAATAATCATATACTTACCCAAAACTGTACTATAATTACTATTACCCAAAACCAAAGTACCTAATTATTGGGTACATGGACCCTTAGGGGCACATACGCTGGTTTTTGGGGGGGTTCTCTCACCCTACTCTAGGCTGATTCCTTGCCGGCCTTAATCAGGCTCAAGGGGAATATTGCAGACGCCTGAAAGACCACAAAAACACTTTCTTGAGAACCCTTGTACAACGTACCATAAAACCCTCTTCTAATGAAAGAGGCTGCAAGATAGGTATGCGTAGTTTCGACACCAGCCAAGGAACACGTTGCTGCGTTGGACGAAGCCCTGGCTGAATCCAGGCATTGCAAATTCAGTATCATGTTGGCGGCCACCTAATCCCTCGACATCCTGACCCCTAACCCTGAACCGCAACCTCAAAACACCATTTCTTAGACACGGGCTATCATCCCTAGCCGGAAGCCCTAAAGACTATCATACGAAAACCTTGAAGCCTACTCCCTAAACTGAATCCCCGAAGTTTAGACCTTCCAGCCTGTTCTGCCCTTAAAATGGGGTAGTGAGGGAATCAACTTGCCATACTACGGATCCTTACCTAAAAACAGGGTCTCGTTAAATGCGAATTTACTTGGGAGGTTGTGGTTTCTCAGCTTAAGCTTCTGAACAGCAACCCAGTGAAGCTCCCGCCAAGCAGAACCAAAATCCGAAATCCCAAACTCTAAACCCCACACCCTACACCCTAAAGTTCTGAAGCCCTAAATCCGAAATCCGAAGCTCAAGGCTTACGCCGCCCACCTCTCATGGTGGGCGCATTTATGCCCCTCGCACTCCATGGCGAAAGGCCGAACCAGACAGTCATCTGCCCTTCCACAGGCACGGGAACCATAGCACCAATGCTAGGCCTAGGAGTGGGACCTGTTCTCTGCAACCAGGACTCGCCTTGTGACATCAATACCCTAAACCCTAAGTTGAAGGCCGTTTTGGGGGGTCCTAAGTTACCCGAGACTCCTCTGTGAGCGAATTTCGACACAAAGGGCTTTGAGAGCCTGGAGGAGCTGGGCAACGTCCCAAACTCTCCCGCTTTCAAGGGGCTCCTAACTTTCAACGGAGTCAGGGGCCTCCAAGGGCCTCCTAGGGCCTCCTAGCATCCCAGGCATCATAGTCCTTAGGTTCTAGAAGCAAGAAGGCGCTGGCTGTAAAGGAGTATATTGTGGTTTTTGTTCAAGATGGACCTAGCTGAGTTTATGTCCTAAACTCTAATAGGAATAGGTTTGGGTGGTTTGGCCGCCGGGGACGTCGTGGGGTGGATGAATGTGTTACATGGTCGCTGCTTCAGCGCCATATCACAGCAAACCCTAGATCCTAATTCCCAACTCTGAATCCGTACATCCTAAATCCTACACTCTAAACCCCAAACCCTAAATCCTACATCTTAAGGCCTAAATCCTAAACCCCAAATCCTAGTCCCTAAGCCCCAAACCCTAAGCTGAGGAATTCTATGCCGCCTGCGCCAATGGCACCGCCAGCACTACGCTGAGCTCTGCAGGGATGCTTGGACAAGGATTTAGGGTTTAAGGCTTGCGGCTTCAGTGTTCAGGCGCTGCGGGTTCAGGGTTTAGGGTTTAGGACTTAGGGTTCGGGGTTCAGGATTCAAGGTATAAGCATTAGGGCTCTTGTCTAAGGATTTTGGGTTTCTTTTGACCCTTGGGTTCCTTGTTGGCCGGACCTGCCCAAAACGCCTTTGCCCATGTTACAAGGGCCTACCAACCAGAACCCTGATTTGTTGCAACGTTCATCCCGAAACCTCAAACCCTGTAAATATTAGACCTTAAACTCTAAATCTGTAAACCCTAATGAAACCTAAACACTACGCTCCCTACACCCAAACCCTTCATGCTGAAGCACTATACGCCAGCCCACACCGCTAAACCCTAAAAATTCCTCCTGAAATCCTAGACCCTCGTCCCTCCCTAAACTTTAGAAGCTACCTCCTAAACTCTCATCCCTAAGCCCTTAACCCTAAACCCTGAGCCCTAAACCCTAGTATCCGTGCATCGTTCTGCCGAGGTGGCGATCTGCAGTTGCGAAGATGCCGGGTGGGTTGACTTCCTGCAGGCCTTGTCAGCTTCAGTTGCTGCCAAGTAATGTAAATCAGCAAGAGTTGAAGGTTTCCGGCTTGGGTTCAAGTTACCATGATTATGCAGAACATAGTAGACACAAGGGTGGGCTGGATGCTGGTGCTGTTTAGGGGCTTATGCAGAGTGTCAATGAACCTGAAGCAAGTTACCATAACAGGGCTCTGTAGCAACTGCAAAGGTTTCCTCATGCTCATGATGGTACTTCCGTTTCCATTACTTAGGAGCAAGTACTGTTTTTTGTTGTTGGGGAGGATGTGGCACTTCTGGCTTGCGATAAAAGATTTAGGATGCAAGGAGCGCAGGGCTGTGTAATGCAGCGATCGGGATGATTTTTAGTGTTTATGTTTGTCCTTTATAGGGGTTAGGATTTAGGGTTTCTGGGATTGAGGATTCAGGGTTTAGCGATTCCTTGGTTGAGGGTGGTATGGTGGAGGGGTGTGGCAATTTACCAAGAACTTCCTGAATACGATCTTGGGTATATGCCCAGGACAAGCTGTCGTTGCTTGCCGGTGGTTCAGTTCTCAGTCTAGCGCGGAGATGTTCAGGATCAATGTGAATATAGTGGACGGCCCTAAACCCTAAACCCTTAAACCCTAAATGGGTCCGCATGTTGCTCGAGCCAGATCGCTGGGGCTTTAAGTTTTTGATTTCATGATGGCCCTTTTGAAGCAGTCAAGTGCATGTAGGGTTTGCTTCCAGGGACTGTCTCCGCTGTGGCTTCTCTTAGATGCCCACAAACTAAACAAGAGAGCTCAAGCAAAGCTCACAAATTTAAGGAGTATTCTACACTTATTGTTGCTTCAGGGGCAATCGGGGGAAGGCACTTAGGTACCATGGCAACGGATGATATAGGGACTGCAAAAGGGATCCACTCCCCTTCAAGCACCAGCAAGACTAGAACTTTAGGCTAGAAGCGCCACTAGGTGACAAATGAAGGCACAAAACCTACAACAGTGGTCGAAAAGATGTTATTCTACATACTTGTAGGGTCAAGCTCGTAGAGAATGAAGGAATATTCCTTGCAGTAGTCCCTATATAATCCCCTGTTATAGTCACTATAACCCATTCCCACCATTCCTTACTAAGCGCTGGGGAGAGTTTTTTTTCAAGGAAACCCCGCAGGTATGTAGTTGCCAGGGAGTACCCTCAAAAGAGACCTGGACCTTCTATGAGACCTATGTGAGCCTTATAGGGTGGTAAAGCCTAAGCCCTAAACACCTGAATAACCCTAAACTTTATGAAGGTGTCCTTGGTGTTAACAACCTGCAGGTGTTTGGTGGACAAGTATCTGCTGGAGGACGGAGAGGAGAACGAGCTGCCCAAGGAGGTCGGATATGGCCGAGGATACCGTCTCAGGGCTCCCACGATTAAACTGCCAGACGGTTGAAGGTTTACCTGGACCCCATAAGTATGTAAAGTAATGGCCTTTTGGGCTATATTTAGAGGTTTTGGGCCATGATTTTACCTACTTTGGGGGTTCAGGTAGGGTCTAGGGATCATCTCCTCCCAGCGTCCATACCGCTAGCACCATGCGGCCATGTTTTAGAATAGTCTGGGTTGCTGTTAAGGAACTTAAATTAAGTTACTATATTGGGGAAACCCTATTATTTATCATATATACCCATTATGGTAACTTAATTTAAGTTCCTTAACAGCAACCCAGTAGTGGTCCCCTGTATGCCGCAAACTGTCAGGATCATGGCTTTTGAAGTTCCAGCATGTTCATGGCTCATGCTTTTGACACGAACTTCTCAGTAAACCCTAAACCCCAAACCCTATACCCCACACCCTGAACCCTAAACCCCAAGCCCTAAACCCTAAACCATGTTCTTGACATCTTGACCTCTGCTTGCCTAAGTCACGTAGATGCTCGTTCCCATGTATCGCCCATGTTTTGTGTACTGTACAGACCAAGCACCTGTCATTCCTGTAGTAAGGTATCAGGGACCTCTTTCCTAAACCCAGAAATTCACCCCGGACCCTGGTCCTAACTAATTTTTCCTAAGCCACCATGGTCCTTAAACTCCGAAACTTACCATAAGCCCGGAATTTTGAAGTAAAGTGCAGGCCCGTGAGATGGCATCTACAGCAGCCTCGCGCATGGTGGCGGAGTGCGAGCACGAGGCAGGCCCCTTGTGCAGCCTAATCTATATGAGCTATAGTCTAAACTCCTTAAACGGGTTATGTAGGGGAATATTTAGGAGAGTATTATAGCGCTTGTTAAGGGGGTTACTAGGACTTTAGATTATAGCAAGTTCCGTCAAGACCCTGGAAAGCCACAGCTGTCCCGACTTGGCGGTCAGCGTGACTTGGTAGGTATACTCTTCAGATGGCTGAACCCCTAAACCCTTAAGCCCTAAACCCTAAACCCTTACAAATGTCTAAAGACCCTGCTTATCAGAGCCCTGCTGGCATTCTTTGGTGCACGTAGTAATCGCTATCTAGCATGAGCCTGCAAGTAGGAAATCTTCAAAAAGATCCTACGTGGGCCCTAAGAGGGACTAAAGTTGAGGGTTCAGCGATCCCATACTCTTGATGCAATCCACGTAGATCCACTGGCCATCATTAGGGCCCCCCTTTGTCGGAACTCTACAAACCCTAAACGTCCACCTCTGTTTAAGAAACCTCCAATCTGAGGGTCCAAGTACCTCTACATAACCAAGTAAAAAGATGTACAGATTAACAGTACGGCAAAAGCCGGAACTCGTCACGGTGCAGGCCATGCTGTTAGACCAAAATGTAGTTTCTCCTTTGGGAGGTAGCATACGTATATATATATATACACATGCGTTTATAGGGATTTACGTACACATTTTCAGGGGGGGTCAAGATTATGGTCTTGTTTTGGGTAGGGCGAATAATCCCTTCGCCCTAATATTAAAGCACTGTGAGCCTGTAATGTTAGATAGTAACTGCAGGGGCCTCAAAATCCTGAAGAGCATTTTTAAAAGGGCAGGACTACTTTCAGAAGGGGCTACCTGATAATGAAGGGGGCGGTCCTGACCATTAATTATCAATGGATTTTTCAATTGACTAGTCAAGTGAATAGTTGAATACTCTCAATTGGTTAGATATTCGAGTACCAGATAATGTAGTTGATTGCTTGATGCAATCTAGTCAATTATGGATTTTCCATCGAGTTTAAAATAATGTGAAATTCCTTCCCTATCTAATTCTTTTAATAGAAAAATCCTCCTTAACATTGAACAAATTTTCAGGCCCTGGATTCCTAAACCCTAAACCCTAAAACCTAAGGGCAAGTGAGGCCGTGTACGCCGGTGCGCCCGGTTCGCGACTGATCCGGCAATTGGCGACCTTCGCTCCCAGGGCCGAGGGACCGAAGGGGGATCTCGGGAAAAATGGTTTTGGGGTTCAGGATTTAGGGTTTAGGGCTTTGGGGTTTAGAGTTTAAGCATATTGTCTCAAAACAACCACTAAAGACTTTTGAAGTAGAATCTTGCGACAATCCCTTTGTATCCCATGAGGTCCTTCCGTTTTGAGAAGCCCTCATCTAGGGATTCAAGAGGTTTCAGGATAGAGTAAAGGTTTCCAGCCGGGGAGAAAGTGTAAGCTATGAAAAGGTGGCATCCGTCCTTCCAAACTGACATACCCCATAGGCCCTTCATTGCAAGGACAGCAGTTTTCATTTGCCCCCGATGCCGTTTAAGTTTGGGGACGGGTAATACTTGGTACCCGAAGTCAAAATGATTTGGGTACCTTCGCCGAGGCGTACAGAGAGTCCATGCCATGTGTCGTACGACAGTTTGGGGGGCTTCTGATTTGGAGCTTATTCGCTTATGAGAACAAATTTTACATTTGTAGTATTTCGCTTCCGGAATCTATGCGGAAGTGTCTGAGAACAGTCTCTGCTGTCCTGTCAGGCATCCGCGTGTTTGGCTTCCGGACGATGAAAAGAATCCCCAAACCCTAGACAACCTTACTTAATCACACAAAGCACCGACTACTTCAACCTTGTTGGAACTAGTCCCAAAAGCTTCAACCCTACACTCCACTAACCTAGACCTTGGGCTCTTCCTCCCTACCCACTACTAGTCGACTCAAGGCTTAGTGCGATTACGTATACTCCTGAACATCCACTATCTATGACTGTTATTGAATGGGGAGAGCCTAGCCTAACCCTCGACCCTGCATTCTGGACCCTGAACCCCAAAGAGCACCCTCAGGAGAACAGATTGTTGACGCCATTGGAGTCCAGGCGCAGGTAGCCCTCCTGGAAGATGTATCGGTAGGGCTTGGGGTTTGGGGTTACCTACAATCCCAACTACCCACAGCTTAGTAGGAACTACGCACTCCCATATTATATTGATAGATACAACTCAAGAAGCTGCAGGTAATTGGCATTATAGGTCGGGCTTCGGTTTTAGGATGTCAGGGTTTCAGCTTCAGGGTAACCCATGATGCGCAATGGTTTGAGGTGGGGCTCAAGTTTATGCGATTACAACAGAAGAGATAGGGATTTGGGTTCATGGTTTGGGAACAGTACCCTAAGGTTCCAAGGACTCAAACAGTAGGGACTCAAGCGTCAGGGTCCTGGTCCCAAAGACCTTTCAGAGTAATTATGGTGCGTGGGACCTAAACCCTGTCATTTGAGCCCTCCAACCCTGACAGTTACACACTCATGTGTATTCAGGCGTGCTCTCTTGTGCCAGCTGCGCGAGTCAGGGTATGGATGTTGTTGAGGTCTGCACAGCGTATATGCGATTTGTCACTAGAAGCGACTGGACACTGGACTACTGCTTATGTCTCAAAATGGGGGCCTCATGTAACCTCAAAATGCATGGATGCGTTTCATAGAACACGCTGGGAGGGAGCCACATCTTGGCACCTTGGAGACATCTCGCGGCCAGGGTATCGGATGGCCAGGATATCTTTACATTCAGAGGTCCTTAGTGTAGATGTGCGCAATGAAAGCCACCGCAAAGGTCCTTCTGCTTCCGTCATGCCGTGACAACATCATTTTGTCGTGTCTTCCTTGCTTCGAGGTGCAACTATGTACAACAGCAGTTTCAACGCTGTTTTTGATTGGGGTACGCCATATGAGACCAATTCGGGGAATGTTCGTAGGGGCTGAAGCCCATCTTAAAGTGCCTACTGTGTTCCATGAACCTCCTACTTGTCCTGGCGGAGGGTTTAGATGCCCGGGTGCCCAAATATCATGGTTTCAAAGCATTAGGTACCCGATACCTGTACTGTCCTTCGGAATTTGTTTGATGCTTGTTACAGTATAACCCAAAGGAAACATTAAAAATATTTCCTTTATTATAGGTCTAAGGAGACTACAGATAATTACAAGGCTCTGGATGGTCTTGGCAACGAAGCTGTTTGCTTGCGCCTGGAACCGCGCGGGACAACACCGTAGCCCCTCATGCCACAATCGCCCTCCTGAGCTGGGGACAACCTGGAAAGGATTGTTTTAAGTCAAGCAGTCATAGTCATAGTCGCAGTCCGCAGGACAAGTATGCACCCGCAAAATTGCCTTCTTGTAAGGGTGCGGAATAGATCCTATTTTTCTCAAGCCTCCCTGTAACCTAAGCTCTTGTAGCCCCAGCACGGGGAAGTACCCATCGCTAGGTGCATGCCGCTGCGTTATGCGCAGCTGCAAAGCTTCTCTTCCCATTAAGGTTTCTAAAGCAAACGCTCTAATATAGTAGTTGCCATTTAATTTTCCATTATCCCAATATTGCCCCTATATATACCCTATTATATAGTACCTTCCATTTTCTTTTCCACTATCCCAGTATAACCCCTAGACTTGCGGCCTGTTGGATTGCAGTTGTGTCCTGAAGGGGTCCACATGCCCAAAATCTGGGTGCTTAGGATCTCCCAGGTCCCAGGTATTGGTGAAGTGGAAAAGGTCCAAGTACCCAAATATTGGACTTTCCCAAATACCATAATCTGCATAGTATTCGGGAGCTTATGCCCTAACATTAGGGTAAAAGCGCGGAATACTTGTATCCTCGAGTTTCGGCGCCAAGCGGTTCTCCAAGTCTATATGATTCTCAAGCTTCCTAGGCAGAATCGTGTGGTATCCAAAGGAGCCATTTTTCGGGGGAAATTGCCCCAGCTCGGGTTTGGGGTATCAGGGCTTAGGGCTTAGGGTTATTTGTGTCGCTTAAGAAAAGCATTTGGCGATCTGGAGGCCAATCAGATTACTAGAGAGGTCCACTGCCCTATCCACTACTACCCGCCAGGTAGTAAGTCCCTAACCCCCCTCTCAATGTTTTCATTCAACACGGTCAAACCACTAATAATGTAGGGATTGAGGCTGTAGGGTTTAGGGATCCAGGTAGAAAGAGTACTCCCACGTGATTTTTGTGTTGCTGCTAGGTCAGGTTGTGTGTGGTTGTTCGTGGTTGATGGTCCTATCATCTCGCAAGTGTGAAAGATAGCCAAACTGCTGACATTATCCATGCATGTCCAGCCTTGCGTGCTTGTGATCACTATTGATTCCCACTCACTTGTAGTCATCAGAAGCCACCACGCATGGCTAGCTGTCACTAATTTGTGATCGTGATTTTCTGAGGTACAAGCTAGAGTTACCCAGCGTTGCCAACTACAATCCACGGTCACAAGCTTTGAAAACTACTAGTAATTGACACCGTCTGATGATCACCTCAAGAAGTTCCAGGGAAGCACAACCTCCACCCCACGAGTTAGATGACATCGCGCAGAACTTTGATGCTACGAGCCCTCAATGTCCTCAAGCAATAGCCCTGAGCCTTACAGTCCCTGAACTCATGGCTTCCCCTACCACCCCAGTTGAAATGTGCAACCTCACCCGGGTTACCCTGTAATACGCCTTCACTAACCGTCAGTGTCTTTAAATGACTTTAATTAAGCGGAAAACTTGAGGGGCGTTTGTATAGACGGGTCGTAGGAACCCTGAACACTACATCCTAAACCACTAAAAAGAGGGTAATGTGGGCAGTATACAGGGAAGACACTTTACGGCGTATTAAGCAGGAGAGTTACTAGGAGTCTAGACAGTCTAGAGTATATAGCTGCTCACATCCTAAATGCCTACACCCTAAACCCCTAAACCCTAAACCCCTAAACCGCCGCTAAGACCCACAAGAGAAGCAAAGGCTGCGGCGCCTCGGCGGCCGCGGCGTTGGTGCAGCCGCGCGAGGACAGACACGATTTCGATGCCGTGGTTTTAAAAAGGTTCAGCATGTAGGGAGAGAGAGTTTTCCATGGATTTACTAGGGTTTCAGGTGCAGTGTAGGTCTTTTTCAGGTGCAGTGTAGGTCTTTCGGGGATATTTAGCTTAGGGCTTAGGGTTCAGGTGCCGACGATGGAGAGCCAGATGATTCAAGATTGGTTTTCTCTGCTCCTTAGGAGAATTTCTAATTCTAATGCGGGCTTATACAGGCATTGATTTGGGCAACGGCGGATACTAAAAATCCTGCATGACCCTAAGTATCTTATACATTGGGGAGTATGGTACTATAGTCAGGGCTGGAGCGCTTGGCCACCAAAACTGCCCTGAGAACCACTTGAAGAGTCAAGGGGACTTCCTAACTATGTCTTTAAAACCCTATAGGCCATAGAAATGAGGCTATTCAGACCCCTGATTAAACCTACTTACTAATTCCTGCAAACCCTAAACCCTACGCCGTAAGTCCAACAGTTTCAAAGGCATCGTACTTTCCACTTTCTGTTCCATTCCTCCATTACTTACTGAACCCTAAACCCCTAGCTCTCTCCTCACTGGCCCTCCCAGTAGTTCGACAACACCTCTGGGCGGCATCCTTAGGGTTAAGTGTTTACCTAGAGCAACCAGCGTACCCCCGGAAAAGAAGCTTTGTACCAAGTATGTTGGTTTCGGTACCTTTTATAAGGAGGGTGTAGGCTACTCTACTCCATGTAGAATTTAGGGAGAGCACGAGCGTAATAAACCCCAATGGAGAATCATATGTAAAGACATACGGATTTGTTTTAGAAATGGAAACTGCGGGCCAATAGGAATGGATAGGGGTTGGTATTGGGTACTATACGAGGACGTTGCTAGCCCCAATCCCAGTAATGAGTACCAAATAATCATTCTATGATGATAATCTGGTCCTAATTTTGGGGTTGGGGGGTCCCTAAACCCTAAACCCTAAACCCCCTCAGTAGAGAAGCAGCTCTAAGGGAGAAACACCAGTTTGGAGCTCTCCTGGTCCTAGCCGTTCCATTCCCGAAGATAGACAATGTATTGATTTTTGTAGGTATCCTAATAGGCCCAGCACGTACCCACATGCTTCTTACCTCTTGCTAGCAAGAAATGAAGGGATGGAACCTTATAGCAGTCCCTATATTATTTCCAAAAAATTGGTAGCTTTCATTCCTACATTGCTTGCGAACCACAGGTAAGTTTTTTGTTTCCGTGTTTTCTGAATCCTTCCCTCCTTCTTCCGGGCAGACTTACATGTGGTACATACCAGTAGGATGCACTAAGCCTTATCTGAACCACAAACTGGAACAACGCCTATTTGGAGATGTTTTTTCCTAAGCCCTAGACCCTGAGTTTTCATGTTTTTGAGGTCCAGGGATAACCCTAAACCCTAGATGGGCCCTTATTCCTGGGCTCCTTACGCACAGATCATATACCTTGTAAGCCTCAATGAGCGGCCCATAGCGAGGACCCTACAGTAGGTGCCTATACTGGGAGCTCATGGTAAATGGTAAGGACCTTAGATATGATTTTTGGCTCCTCGAAGCTTCCACTTCAGGATACAGGCCTGGTCCAGGGTTTGGGGTTTCGGACTTCAGGAGGTTTAGGGTGTAGGATGCCCGTCAAACGTATTTGGGCCGAATGGAGGGTAGTCTAGGTACCCCGGTATTACCTTTTTTCCTCTTCTATTTTGGGTCTCCTTATTGTGGCTGAACATCAGGAAAAAGGGAACCCTCAATATAAATGAGGTACTGGGAAATCTAGTAATTGGACGGTCCCCGAACCTTAAACCGCGAGGATATCTGATGCAATTCCGCGCCGTGTCGCAGCATTCTGCCGAGACCAACCTAGCATCAGGGTCCGTTGCCTTCATTCAGCAGATAAGAAACTATAGATGGGCATGACCAATAATGCTTGTGCTAGGGTCTAGGGATCTAGGGATAGAAAGCTAGGTCAGGAGAACACATGCTTCTTGACTTATGGTTAGACTTCAGGGGCTTGGGTTTAGGAGTTCATGACATTGAAGCTGCGATTTTCTAGCGGTGCGCAGGGTGTAAGGCCAGGCGGATCATCAACAATGTCAGGATAATAGCCCATGGCCCCTATCACCCCAAAGGGTCCAAGTACCCAATGTTTGGGTACGTAGGGTTTTGGTAATAGTAATTATAGAACAGGTTTTGGGTAAGTACATGAATATTGGGTACTTTCACGCTTAGGGTATCACGGGTCTAGTCAACAACCCTAATGTTTCGTAGTTGTCAACATGCCTACCTAGGTGTGAAACATACCCTAAGGGTCCAAGGACCCCAATAGGGATTTAGGGCCCAAATACTGTACTATTTATGGTATTTGGGGCCTAAAACCCTATTATTTGGGTCTTATATCCCCCTATATAATCCCCATATATCCCTACAGATTTCTCCCTATAACCCCTCTAAAGGGAGCCTATTATTTGGGTCCTTGGAATTTTAGGGATCAAATATGACATCGATGCACTTCTCCGGGCCCTAAACTCCGTATTTAGGGTTTAGGGTTTAAGGGTTTAGGGGTTTAGGGGTTAAGGGTTTAGGGTTTAGGGGAATAGCATACTGCTTCACCCACAGATCCCATGACCAGCACTGACTGGCTGCAGTGCCAGTGTTTGTCCCCAAGCTCCGAATGGCCACCAAATCGGGGCTCAAAGGGGCTATAGAGGCATGTAAGGATATTAAGGAACATTTTCTAGAGAGGGAGATAAACGTGGAGAGAGCGAGCGAGAGAGAGAGAGAGAGACAGAGAGAGAGTTGTGTGTGTACATGTATATACGCACATGGATGTGTGGGGCTTATTTATTTGTCCAGATACTCAAGTATTAGAGCTTCAGGTACCCAAAACCAGTCAGGTTCTACTAGCTGTGACCTACAGCACCATTATGAGGGTAGTTGGCCATTCATCTCTTTACGCCCGTAATTGTCATCACCTATCCCTACACGTCCCTATAACCACTTCAAAGCACCAGCATTTGGGCATTTTAAGCCATTAGGGATCATTCACTTCTGGAGCTGAGGTTACGATTGGCATCGACGCGCCTTGCTTGAGTTTAGCTAGTTCTGGTTGGCCGCGAGAGTCTTCACATCTCGTCACTTTGCAGCAAAGCTGCAGGCAAGGTTGGGTGGGGGGGAAGAAACTAAGTTTCAAGAACTTCCATAGTTTTGGGAGCCCTTTCCAGTCTGGCTACTGCAAGAGGAGTTCGTCTTGCGAATCAATTGGTATAGTCTGACCTTTCCCACAGTGAGTAAAGTATGACAACAGCGGTCAGTGCTAGTGTGCAAGTGTGGAGCGGCGTGGATGCGGGGATTGGAGTCCACGATTTGTGAAGGGCCTGGCAAGCGCAGCTCAGGGCGTTTCCCACTCTGCAAGCAATGCTATGCCATGTCTGAGGTTGATTCTGTCTGCCGGGCCTCCAATCATACCCGGCCTCTCGCTCGGTTTTGGCTTTAGGGTTCAGGGTAGCTGGCTAGTGGGAGGTTCATAGGATTCACTCATGTGTCTTCATAAGTGGAATTTCAACCCAACTTTAAGGGGCCCCTCGCCCCGCTCCCGAACGCGATTTGTAGATCAATTTCCCAAAGGTAGGTAGGGTGCTAACCTGATTGAGAAGCAGCTACCAAGTTCCGCGAGCCTCCAAGTAGCCCTAGGGCACGCCGCGGCCACGACAACAGCAATCTTCTGAGCTGCTGTTCATGAGCTTAAGTTGAGTCACCATATTTGGTATATTACCCAAAGTGTCCAAGTACCCAATAATGAGGTACTTTGGTTTTGGGTAATAGTAATTATAGTACAAGTTTTGGGTAAGTATATGATTATTAGGTACTTGGACCCTTAGGGTTAAGTCATGAATATGTTTCATTAAGTTCTTTAACAGCAGCCCAGTCTTTAATTCTCCTCGTCTGGGAGTTTAGAATTTAGAGAGTTGACATCCGCCTTTAGGCAGCGTCCTAAAACAAAGAACTTGCTGCGGTACTGCATAGGAAATTTCGTGCGTAGTTCCTGGAAATCCTAGAGTACCGAGAGACTTATGCAGCAACTAGATACTTAGATTTGCGTAATATTGGATTCAGGACAGCTTTTGAGCAAGTTTCTGGAGATTAGATACTTGGACCTGCACGGCCTACTCAAGGCTCCCGTGCAGCTGTTCGACTGGGAAAAGGCCTTGCGCAGGCGGTGCGGCAGTTTGGCACGGAGGCCCGGGGTTGCACGTTCAGAGTCTATGGTTTAGGGTTTAGTCTCAATCTGGGTTGCTGTGAAGGAACTTAAAATTGAGTTACTCTAATAATGAAACCCTGTTATTGACGATATACCCATACCATGGTAACTTGATACCCAGCAATACATTGCAGGTTTCCTAAAGCCGCAGGGTCCAAATATGGTCCCTTGGAATGGGGATGTGTAGACATGTCTATATATATATATATGCATACATATATATACACATTGATATGGACAAATGAGTTTACGGCCTGGGGTTGATTGCTGAGGGACCTGAAAGTCCAAGTACCCAATACTAGTGTTTTAGGTACCGAGCATCAGTCAGTTCATTGCATTCCCTAAGGGCCCATGTGCCCAAGACTTGGGTACTTAGGGCTTTGGTAATTTTAATTTTAGTGCAGGTCTTGGGTAAGCTTATGATTTACGTGGTACTTGGACCCTAAGGGATTGTTCAACCTAAACCCTAAACCCTAAATCCTACATGCTTTGAGAGACGGAAAAGAGCCGTTGCAAAAAAAAATCCTACACGCTAAACCCTAAATCCTAAACCCTAAACACTAAATCCTAAACCCTAAACCCTAAACCCTAAACTATGGGGACCGATCTTCCCTTCACCGGAGGCTGTTGCAGCGGCTAAAGCCGGTGGGCGTTCAGCTTCCGCCTCAGAGTGTCACAGTGTACTTGTATCAGGGTATAGGGTTTAGGATTTATAGTCTCTCTTAAGTAGATAGAATATTAAGGTAATATTGGGGTTATATAGGGATAATGGAAAAGAAAATGGAAACTACTATGCAGGGTTTAGGGTTTAGGGTTATAGTCCCGCTGAAGTAGATAGAATATGGCTTTGAGTATATTATAGTAAGATCCCCATATACCCCACATCCTATCTACCTAAGGGGGACTATAGGGTTTAGTGTAGTTTTGGGCGTAGATTTATTTCTTGCCCTTTCTGGATATCTGAGTTGTTTCGTAGGAAATTCGCATTTAGCAATGCTGGTTCTTGTGGCAGGTCTCAGGTCTTGGCATGGGTATAAAGTCATTGGGCCCCACCGAATTTCTAAGTTGTTTAGCCATTCCCCTGGGTATTACACGCCCCCACCTCCTAATATCAAACACGTCCTCAACACAAGAGGGCCCTCAGAGGAATATCTAATGCGAAGGGTGGGGTCTCGGGGCCGATCTTTTTGTTGTGCAGGTGCACCCTACTGGGGGGCCCTGAAAATGTGTGTTTCTCAGGAATCATGGGACAGTAGATCTCAGTGACACCATTGGATCAGGACTGTCGTGTCAGGTAAGCGGCAAGCGGGCTGTATGAATGTTATGTCATGCACGGACATTACGTTTCTTGTGTGAGAGAGTACAACATCAGGTCCTTGCAGTAGGTCTCCAAACTGAGCGGCTGCTGCAAATCTTGAACACTTACAGTAACACATAGGTTCTAAAGCCCGCAGCCCGACACCCTGAGACCCAAACCCAAACCCTCAAAATCAACACCCCTAAGCCCTACACCTTGAACCTTAAGCCTTAAACTACAAGGTTCCTGAAATTTTTTTTTTAATTTCTGTTACACGGAATCCTAATATTTAGCTGAAATTATAATTTCTACTGGGGTTCCAAATCCCTTAGAGTAAATGCCACTCCCTAAGCCCTACTCCCAAGACCCTAAACGCTATCCCTAAAGCTTCAAATGGGGGTTTCCCAAATTAGACCAAATTCCTCAGCCCGACATGGCTCGTTGGCACAACTTATCCGGCAGTACAAAGCAGATGTGTTTAGGTTTGGGGTTGAGGGTTGAGAGTACCTGCTGATTGTTTGCAGGAAATGATGGACCGGATGCGTATAGAGCCCTTGCAAATCCATAATCTTGTAGCTTGCATTTTCTTTTCCATTTCCTAAACTCTCATCCGTTATCGTAGTTCCCATATTCTTTTCCATTCCTTATTTCCCTTTCTAAGCCCCCAAACCCCCAAAAATCCTAAGCCCTAACGGCTCATTTCCACTTCCTCTCCATTCCCTAAACCCTAAACCCTAAACCCTAACCCTAAACCCTAAACAGTAGTTTCGTTTCCCGTTTTTCATTCCCTGAATCCCTAGAGGGCCCAATACCCCTTAATGAGTAATTTACCCGAAATGACATTGGAATCCCTGATAAGATTTGCGGGTTTTCCAAATTAGGGGTACGTTATTGGCGGGTCCCTGTAATAAGGACTATAGTCTTTGGGGGCCTATATTGAGGTCCCCCTCTTTTGGGAAACTACCATTTACCCTAAACCCTGAACCGAAACCCTATGTTCCTGAACTAAGAGGCACTGGGGGCACTGGGTGAGTACCAACAATCAACAGGTTTGGGGTCTTGCGGGCCCTGCCCCTCGAGCCGTCTCAAGAATTGAATTTCAGGGTTTAGGGTTGAAGGTTTGGGTTTGAGTGTTTAGGGCTCAGGGTTTGGGGTTTATTAGGCTTTAGGGTTTGCGGGGATATTATATCCTGCGACTAACATGAAGCACCCCAAAGCCCATTTCAAACAGGCAGCAATCTGCCAATGGTTTTTCTTCAGGTTCCGTTTCCTAACAACGAGCCCCATATTCCCTAATGAAGAATCCTGTCCTGGGTCATTGGGCCCCCCTTTTTGTGGAATTTCAGTTTAGGGTTTAGGGTTTAGGGGAAGGTACAGAATAGTATTGCATACTTAAAGGGGAACATGACAAGAACCTGTTCTTAATTGCTCACTCTGCCGGTTTTTCGCATGAAAGGCAAGGAAGCCTGCCGAAGCATCTTTTCTAAGCCTACGCTCCAAGCCTTAAGCTCCAAACTCTAAACTCCAAACGCTAGGCCCTTGACCCCAAGCCTCTGAGCCTTAACCCTAAGTCGGACACTTTACTTGAACCCTAGGCTAGACGTTGCTACAGTTCTAAGAGCCCAAGACGTCTCAACCTTGAACCCCAAATCCTAACCCTGAGACCTCAACCCCCAAAACCTCAAGCCCTACACTCCTGGAAACTAACATGGAAACCCAAAAGGAACCCTATAAAGACTACAGTCCTTCAAAAATGGGGCTATATAAGTTTCCATGTTAGTTTGGGGGAGTGTAAACCCTAAACCCTAAACCCAGCCCTCAGTTGCTGACTTTCCTTCAAGCGCAGACCTCGACTTTCAAGGAGGTCGTTTTGGGATCCCCGAACCGTCTCTTCCGGCTTTCTGGACCAAATTTTCCCATACGTTAGTATATGGGTGGTTGTCAAAATTATGGTCCCTTTTTGGATACCCTAAATATTAGGTGCCGTATTATACTAGGGACCCAAAAAGGGACCATAATTTTGACAACCACCCATATATACTGCAGCCCAAACAGGATATTATATATATACATATCTATAGATGCATATAGAGAAGTCATAATTTAGGAGAACTTAGCCATAAGGGATCTGGCTTTCCAGTTTAGGGTCTAGGGATTGGGGTTGAGGAATGTCAGGTTGACGTTCAATGCTGAGGGTTTTGAGTCTTGGGCTGCGGATTTTTGATTTTGAGGCAACAAAATCTGCGGAGTCAAAGGAGAAGGATCGCCTCAAACCCCGAATTGAAATTCTGCAGCTCAGACTTTCAAAACATCCCGAGAAGCCTTAACATATGGTTTTGTTTCGAGGTCAAAACGGGGTTACCTGCCCGGAAACCAACACGGAACCTCAAAACAGGCCCTGAAAAGACTACTTTCGTTCGGAAAGGGAGCTATGTGAGGTTCCATGTTAGTTTGGGAGAGTGGCTTTTGTCGAGGGTATGCTTTCGGAGTGTTGTACCCTAAGCCCTAAACCCTAAAACCCTAAAGTAAGGGTCTGCTTTTGACTGCAGGATTTATGGATTGCGAGGGTGTACAGGTGTAAGTTCAGGTTGTGGCTTCTGGGTAAGGGGACACACACAAACTCCTTGACCAAAAGAGGCATCAAGAAGTTAAGGGTTCAGGGTTTAGGGACAAATTCTTTGAACCAAAAGAGGCATCAAGAAGTTAAGGATTTAGAGTTTAGAGGCGAATTCCTTGATCAAAAGAGGCATCAAGAAGTTGGGGGTTTAGGCTTTACGGACGAATTCCTTGACCAAAAGTGGCATCAAGAAGTGGGGGGTTTAGGCTTTACGGACAAATTCCTTGACCAAAAGAGGCATCAAGAAGTTTAGGGTTCAGGGTATAGTGACAAATTCCTTGACCAAAAGAGGCATCAAGAAGTTAAGGGTTCAGGGTTTAGGGACAAATTCTTTGAACCAAAGAGGCATGAAGAAGTTAAGGATTTAGAGTTTAGAGGCGAATTCCTTGACCAAAAGAGGCATCAAGAAGTTGGGGGTTTAGAGTTTAGGGGCGAACTCCTTGACCAAAGGAGGCATCAGGAAATTGGTGAATAAGGAGGTTAGACATCCAATAGCCTTGATTCAGATTCCCGAAGCTCTGAACTTTAAAAGCCCTAACCATATGCCTGTGGCTCAGGTATATGAAGGAACAATATGGGGGTTCTATAGGGATAATGGAAAACAAGCTGGAAACTACTATTTATTGTTTAGGGTATATTCTTGATCGCCCGGAACCCAAATCCCGAAGCCCTAAGCCGAAACTGCCAGAGTCTAGCGTGAGGCCACGGCCTGGCGGTAGGGGAGCCCATTGTCTTACCGGTGCTTCATGGAGAGTGGGGGGGTGGATCTTTATAACTATCCATGTAATGTACCTGCTTTTACCTTATACCCTAAACCCTAAACCCAAAGCCCCTGAACCCTAAACCCCAAACCCCTTAATACCGACAGTCACTCCCCGCTCACATTTCAGCACCAGTAGGTTGTGGGAAGATATGCACAGAGACAGAAGCCTCAGTTCCCAAGTGCTTCGAGAGGATTAGCCTGGGATTCGAGTGGCGACCAACTTTTTCGTGATAGGTTTTGAAGTGGCACGATTTACAGCTTCTGAGGTTTAAGATTTTTGGGCTTCGGGTTAGTACAGGGATTCTGTTCTTAGGGCTTAGGAGTTTAGGAAGTGGTGTTTTAGCCTTGGGCTCTAGGGATTTCGGTTCTGGGTTTGGGGAGGGTACCAGAAACATCAAGGGTACAAAAAACAGGCACCAGGTTTTCGGACGTTCACAGTTGTGAATGGGTTAGGAGGGTTAGGGTTTATAGGGTGGGTGCCAATCGCCTGTATTGATTGCTACTATCAGTGCTCAGAGGTCATTGTCGCACTTCACCGCCCCGAAGGCGCTTTATTTGAGGACCAGCTGTGGATTACGATTGGCATCCTTACCTTGGTGTTTTGAGAACATGGATCTGTTCAGAGACCTACCTACTTGGGGCTAGTAGAGAATAAGGAAATAAAATCCCTATATAATCCCGATATAATAAATTCCCGTAGTCCTTATTAGCCCCCCCCAGTAAGTCTAAATGCAAGACACTTCCGAGTTGCTGTGATGGTGGTCGTCTGCTCAGTGCTTCGATCCTCTAAATGCAAAATCTTGCTGGGGTTGGTAACCGCTTCAGTGAGTTCTCCAGCCGCACGCACCGCCCACCCCCTGCCTCTCCAATGAGAACGTGACAGAAATGCGATGTTGTTGATTCTGCAAACCTTACATGACTTTACCACACCAGTCTACTGCATCGGGCTTAAGATCATTCATGCTCGCGCAAGGCTTTCAGCGCCAGCAGTTGGACCCTAAACCCTAAACCCATTGTCTGGAGAGCAGGGGGTTCGCGGGGGGTGGGTGCTCGGGGCACCCATGACGATGGGCGGGTGGCAGCAGCGTAAGCATTCCATGCTGTACTATAGGGGTTTGAATATCTATCAATATTATGCTTCCAAATTCCTTGTAAACAAAGAAACCTTAAACGCTAAACCATGAACCGCGTGTTGAGGGTGATGTTGGCATTTTTTCAAGGTCCCTATACGGTGTACACCCGTGGTTGCATTGCTACGAGTTCTTCGGGTTTTCTGGGTCCCAGCCATACACCCTAAACCCCAAAGCCCTGAACCCAAAACTTTACATCCTTAATCCCTAACCCTCTAAACCTTACAACCCAGACCCCTAAACCTTGCAACCCAAACCTCTAGACCGGTATACCCTAAACCCATAAACACGAAACCCGTAAACCCCTAATATCTAAACCCTAAGCTTCTCTGAAGCTTGCCCCCACCCCCCCCCCGCTCTGATGTCTAGTACTCCCCAAAAAAGACCTCAATCATTGGGGGGCCGCATTCATCCTGAGGGGTGGGAGATCTTTAGTATTAGTACGACAGGATTATTTCTCATGAAAGCCAAAGTACAGTGGAGCAGTGGAGCACATATCTAATGTTCAGGAGCGCGGGGTGTTCAATAGGGGCTGGGATTTGTCTGAACCCTTAACCCTAAATCCTAAACCTCACCCCTGAACGCGGCTGCAGGGTTGCTTCTGCGGAAGCTACCCTAAACCCTAATCAAAGTTTGAGAGTGTTGCACGGGGTCGCTGAAGGAACCCTACTTCGACCCTAAACCCTAAACCTTGAACTCTAAGACCCTAAACCCTAAACCCTAAGCTCTAAAACCCTAGAACCCGAAACCCTAAAACCCCATACCCTAAGCTCAGGGAGCAAATGCCATCAGGCCGCCATGTAGGCCTGCTGCTGTCGCTGCACGAGCCATTCTCAAAACTCCGGGTCAGTTTTCATCTAGAAGTCCCCTTTAAAGTGAGATAAAGAAAACATAGTATATAAAAGCAAAATGGCCAGTTTTCTTCTGGAAGTCCCCTTTAAGGTTATAGGGTTAAGATGTGCATTTTAGGGTTTAGGCTTGTGGTTTAGTATCTGAATGTAACAGTTTTTTATGTAGAAATCTCTTTAAGGTTATAAAGTTAAGATGTACATTTTTAGGGTTTAGGCTTGTAGTTTAGTATCTGAACGGAGCGGTTTTCATGTAGAAGTCCCCTTTAAGGTTAGAGGCTTGAGATGTACAGTTTAGGGTTTAGGTTTTGCACATATATATGCATGTATATATATATATATATGGAGGGCTATGGCAGGTTATGTAGAGTTTTAAAGGATGTAATTGTAATACAGAAGCCTGGATGGAGAACAAGTCGGGACTATGAAGAGGTCAATAAGGTGTCTAACTTGGGTACTGCCCCCACCCAGTAACAGTCTTTACTAGGGGTCATATTAAGGGCTACACATAACTGTATTATAAATATTATCCAGCTGTTACTGAGTGGGGGCAGTGCCCAATGTTTAACGTAGGAGCCTGAAGAATGAGCATTTTCCCCCCTTGTGGCCTACTTGGAGGCCCATGGGACTTAGTAACTACTTATAACTGGGATTATAACCCTCCTTATAATTGGGGTAGCCCCTATAAGGCTATTTAGGGGGATTCTAAGTAGGGTTATAAGCCCGGTTAGAAGTAGTTACTAAGTCCCATGAGCCTCCAAGTAAACCCTAAACCCCAAGGCCCAGCCCGCCCCAACACCCAACTTTAATTAGTTAGGCTCAGGCGAGTTTCGAGAGCTACGCAAGTCTCAAAAGGATCTTTCCTTGGAGCACAAAGTTCAGGGTTTAGGGTTCAGGGTTTAGGGCCTGAAAGCCTAACTCCTGAGTCTGAGTTTTGGTTATGGCTAACACAAGTCGGCCTGTCCAGCTGTGCCTGGGGAGAGGTTAGCACTGCAACAAACCCTAGACCCTACACCCTAATCATGGTTTATGATTTGGAGTTTAGGGTTTGGGGTTTGAGGTTTAGTAGGGTTTAGGTTTAGGGCTCTAGGATTCTACACCCTGAGTTCAACATGTTGTAGGCTGTAGGGATTGGGTTGGTGGGCAGGACTTGGGGCCCCAAAAAGCCCAGAAACATACGAGATTTCAGTGGCCTTGTCATTGCGGTGTACATCCCTTGCGAAGTGGGGCTTCCTCAACTTTACCCTAAACCTAGTTAAAGGGGGTTGTATAGGGAATTATGTGGGGATTACTATAGGGGCTATTAAGGGGTATACTAGGAGTGTAGACTATGGCTCATCTGGATCAATGTTAGGGATCCTTTATACTTTTTGGGGTGTGGGATTCCTTATACTTATGAAAAAAGGATCCTTTTTTTCTTCCTGGGGTAATGTGGGCTAAGTAACCCTAAACTTTTAGAACCCGCCATGGCCCTAAACCCTAAACCCTAAACCGTGTAGTTCCCATTTATCCCTCGGGTTCCCAAGCCATCCACGCGGGTCGCGTTTCAATGGTTCACGAAAGTTCGCAAGTAGGGAAGAGGATATTCTCTTTTGCATGAAAGTACTATATAAGGAGGATATAGTCTGACTTAACCACCGGCAAACCCAACTCGTAAACCTTAAGCCCTAGACCTGAATAGCCCCAGATACAGCTATCCCTTTCTAGAACCCTTTCAAGGTATGTTCACCAAGGGTGAAGATTTGCTGCGCCCGCAGCCTAGTCAGTCACTGAAGCTTTGGTGTGCTCAGAGGAACTCTTTGAGCCCTATAAACCCCAAACCTAAGCCTAAGCCTGGGGGTATTATTGCTGGAGGACATGCTTGCAGCAGCCGAAGGTGCGCAAGTCCTAGAAACACTAACCGGGGCTTTGGCGACTGGAGTTTGGCGAGTGGAGAGTACCTTGCCCAAAACACAGCTAACACCCGAGGTGTGGATAAAATACGGAGTGTAGGGTTTAGGGACTAAGCCTGCACCTAAACCTTGAAGCGTGTGGAAAAAATGCCAGCAATCCCTACTGACCGGCTAAAACCTCAGCCCTAAACTTCAGCTTCCGAGCCCCAAGCCTTACACCCGAAATCTGAAATCAACACCTGTATGTTTCCCTAAGGGTCCAAGGACCCAAATGATAAGGTTTTAGGGCCCAACTACTATAGTATTAATCGTATTTGGGCCCTGAAACCTTATTATTTGGGTCCTTGGACCCTTAGGGTTTGTAGCCCAAGAACGAAGACTCTAAACCCGGAAGCGTAAACGTATGTAATCTTGAAGCTCTTTTGCAACCTCTCTCCGCCGTAATGTATCTGGATCCCCATGGAGGCATCCTAACTGAGCTCTGGGATGTAGGATTTAAAGGTTTCTGTACGGTCTGGTCTTTAGGCTTTAGGGTTGAGGATTTGGGGTCGAGGACTTGCAGTCCATGGTTGAGGGTTTAGGTTGATGAGGGTGTCTTTGTGTGGGAGGTGTGGTCCACAGCGTTTGGTCTTGCGTTGACTGGAGGTTTGAGGTTTAGGAATGCGGGATTCATCAGCGTCTAGCGCTTTGGGATGTGGGTTCAAGGTGTGATGAAGAATGACATTGGGCTGTGGCAGTGTTGTTGAGTGGAAAACAGTACTGTCCACCAACTACGACACCCCGTTTGAAAGAGTCCTGAACCCCAAACCCAATACAATATTGTGCTTTTGTCGGAGCCTGCGAAGTGAGCAAGCGCAGCCAGAGCTCAGGGGCTTACTCCGTGGGGATCACAAGGTTTTGTTGGATACTGGACTCCTGTACTCCTTGGTTTTGGGTTCGGTGTTTGGGGTTCAAGTCGCGATTCGTGTACTTCTAACCTTAAACCCTTAACCCTAAGCCCGAAATCCTAAGCCAGAAGAGGTATGAAGCAAGGAGGTCCAGGCGTGGCTGTGACGTCGTGATGGTAGTAAACCTGCCTAGCAGGTCGAATACACTGAGTATGCTTGCCCAGGTTATAAGGGTTTAGGGTTTAGTGTTTGGGGTTTAGTGTTTAGGGCTTAGTGCGCAGGGTTTAGTGTTTAGGGTTTAGGGTTTCGGGTGTAGTGTTTAGGGTTAGGGCTTAGTGTTTTACGGTTTAGAGTTTAGGTTTGGGGTTAAGGGCTTATGTTTATTTTGCTTGTTTCTGTGGCTTGCCTCCAACTTGTGATAAGACCAGGTTACTCAGAACGGACTTGGCAATGCTAGTCCCTCCCCTATTAGCCCCCCCGCCATACTACCCCCCGCTAGATTCCCCCTTAGTTTGGCATGCAGGAGGCCAGTATTGCAGATTCTGATTGGACATGGGCGCAACAGAGGATGGAGGAAAGCTTGCGCCCACTTAATATCCCCAAGGTCTTATAGTTGCCATTCTTGGGGCAAAATGAGGGTTTCCCAAAATTAGGGGTACTCTTGTGGGGTCCCCATAAAAAGGATTATAGTATTTTAGGGTCTATATTGGGGTCCCCTTATCTAGGGAAACTACCATATACGGTGGTGCAATATTTCCTCCATCCACTGAAGTATCTTTTAACCGCCGAGCGGATTTGAACCTGGATCGGGCAGCGCATGTGGCCTTTGCTTCTAGGATTTGGGCCTAAGAGTCATGTGGGAAGTGCCCTTCAAACAAAATACATGGATGTTTTCGCTTAGGTTCCTTCTAGGTCCTACAAGGTTCAACTGCAATTTGAGCTTTACAAGTTACTCCCATCTAGAGAGCAGCAATTACTTCGACCAATGCCATGTGTGGCCACCAAAGCTTTTTTCTGGATGGTCGTTTGTGACTTATACCATTAAGCTTCAATCCCAAGACCTAAGCACAACACCATTGCTTCGAGCAGGTACCTGAACATGAATGCAGACTTGCGACTAAACTTCAATGCGCGCACAGGTCTTCACCATGCGCCCTGAACGCCTAAATAGCAGTTTCCATTTTATTTACCATTACCTCTATAAAAATCCGGTATATACCATTGTACTATAGTAGTTTCCATTTCATCTTCAATTATCCCTATATAAACCCAAGATATACCCTATTTTACTATAGTAGCTTCCATTTTATCTTCCATTATCCCAATACACCCTAAACTCTAAACCCACAAACCCTAAACTCTAAACCCTAAACCTTAAGGGCCTTAGGGTTCAGGGTTTCAGCTTCCTTCATGCCGGAGGAGCCTTTAGGATGGTACCTATCAACAGAGGGCCGATTGGGGTTTCTGCGTCTTTCTGGGTACCTTCGTCTGTTGGAGTTATATAGGGGTTATATACGGTTTAGGGTTTAGGGTTATATTAGGGTTATAAGGTTATAGAGGAAAATTGGAAAAGAACATGGAAACTACTATTTGGGGTTTAGGGTTAGGGCCTCTTGACACAGGACTCCAGTAGAGTTGTGCGAAGCCTACTGGGGTTAGGGTTTAGGGTTTAGGGTTAAGGTTTTCAAAACTTATGACCTACGACTCTCTATAGACTGTTACAGGGTGGGGCAGTACTCAAGATTGTGCGGGTCTCTAGTTTTCTTGTGCAGTTAGAGGCTTGACGATTCCGATGCTGTAAGCAAGAACATCGCGCTTATGCAGGGTGCTGTAGAAGGACGAACAATTAGTAATATTTACCAAGAGTATCTCGGCATATACCCTTTGCAGGATTGAATAGCGCTCTGCATAAGTTGAGGACTGTCAGAGTTCAAAGGCTTCGATGCTGCAGCCGCGTTCCTATAACCCCCTGGGAAACATGCAGGGGTGTAGTACATTGGGTGTCCCCTTTTCGACTTCCTACAAGGGAGAATTTTTGGATATACTGGGTCTCGAAATTAATGATCTGGCTGCATCATGGACCCAGTCCAAGATACCTGCAAGTAGGTAGCCATCATGCGATTGGGTTACAGGAGGCCCTTATAGGCCATGAACCCTAAACCCTAGACCGTAAATAAAAAAACTTCGTATAGATGATGTATTCTTCTAGCAGCGTTATGTGGGGCTTATATGGGCGTTTCATCTGGCACCTGGTAATTCCTCACCTTGAATTCCCTCAGCCCTAAACCCTAAACCCAACGCCTTACACCTGAAACCTTAACTTACTGAGTGTTAGTAAGGAAAAAAGGAATAGATCATAGCCCCATTCCATACTAACCATCAGCTAAACCCTAAACCCCTAAACCCTAAGCCCCAAACCCTAAACCCTAAAGCGTTCTTGATCAAAGGGGTATACAGGTTTTGCTGATCGAGACAATGATCTCACGAGATGCGAGTTTCTCGACATGATCCTTTGCGTACAACCCTTCAGCACCATAGGTTTAGGGTTTAGGGTTCAACACCACAGAATAAGCTCAGCAGCTCGGTAACGATTTTTGTGCGAAGTAAGTTCTCACGAAGTGCAATATGGGTTGCTGTTGTGGAACTTAATTTTCAGTTACTATGATAAGGAAGCCCTTTCGTTTGCTATATACCCATAATATGGTAATTTTTTCGAGTCCCTTAACAGCAACCCAGAAGAATCCTCATGGAGAAATCCCTGCTCCATTCTGAGTTTCGCACTTGAGAGAAATTGCAGTACTGGGGTTTAGGGTTTAGGGGTGGCACTTTGGGATTATTCGCGTTTTCCCATATTATTGTAAAAGGGAACCTATTCACAAACATTTTTCTGATGTACTCCCTGGATAAATTCGGGTTACTGAATATCAGGCCAGTTAGATGGATCAGGAGCAGTGTCGAACCTGCATAAATCCTAAACCCTAAAGGGTCCCCCTTCTGAGAGAAACCCGCCTGTGCGTCTCCGTCGAGTTTGGAGCCTGCGCTGGCAACCCTAAACCCTAAACCCTAAACCCCTATGATCCTTGCCGAGGTTATGGGGGTTTCTCAAAAGGATTACTGGGGCTATCTAGGGGTTTAGGGTTTAGGGTTTAGGGTATATTATGGGGGTTATATAGGGTTATTTGGTTTGGGGTTTATAGGGTTTCCCAAGATTAGGGGTACCTTATTGGGGGTCCCCATCATAAGGATTGGAGCTTTTGAAAGTTTATATTGGGGCCCTGAAACCACCATATCTGTGGGGCTGAAAGTTTAGGGTTTTTGAGTTTTAGGGATTTGGGCCATTTTCCGCAGGCGCTGTGGGACCCAAAGCCCTCAACCCCAAACCGCCCTAAACCCTAAACCCTAAACCCCGAGGCCCTAAACCCTTAAACCCTAATCCCTACACCCTAAATGTCGCCTCAGCAGTCCAAGCTTGAATGTTCGCTTCAGATTTGTTCTGACAGCTGAGTGACGCATTCTAGTGGGAGACAGATCCAGCTTGAGAAGTAGAGGTTTTAGGGTTTTAGGGACTTTGGAATTCAGGATTTAGGGATCGGGGTTCAGGGTTTAGGGATCAGGGATTCGAGTTCAATTAGGGTTTAGCGTTTAGAGCTTGGGGCTTCAAGCCTAAGCCTTTGGCTTTAGAGAGTTGGGGGCTTGGGATGTTGGATTTGGTTTCAGCCTTTGGGGTAAAGGTTAGGAACCAAAGTAGGAATTATCTCAACCCATCCAACAAGTAGTTTTGGCTGTATCAATGTCCAGGGCTTTGGATCCGGCTGAGGAAGATGAATCTCTGCCACAACTGGTGTTTGTTTTGGTTTAGGGTTGGCAGTTTAGGGTTTAGGCTTTGTTGCATATAGAAGTTTGCTTCATGGCTCTCATTTTGACTTCTTTGCAGGCGCCACTTCAGGGTTTAGCGCACTCCCTGTTTTCATGTCTGTTTGAGTTCAAATGTCCCCATCCCATGAGTGCCGTCAGAGTGAATAATAACTTGAACAAAGACACGGAGGCTCCTCAATTTTTTTTGGGGCTTGCAGTGCGTAGAAGAGGCCCAGTGTATTCGGGAAACCGGATAGGGACGCTACTGCGTGTCAAGACCATGCTTCTTAAGGATGTCTTGTCCAAACTCATGAACGGGGTTTGGGTCTACTTTTAGCTAAGGCTTAGGATTTGAGATTTTGTAATCATCTTACTTGATTGCAGCAATTCTAGACCGTGAGCTGCAAGCTCATCCTTATGCCTCATGCAGGCCATGCCTGTCGAGGGTCTAGGATGTAGGGTTTAGGGCCAGGGGTTCCCCTACCGTGCCCCACCAGCTATTGGACCACGTCGAAAGTTCCACCTCAAGTAAGGTTCAGGTTAATGAAGGCAAAGCAGGGGGGAAGCTAGGGAGTAGTATAGCGGGGAGTGGTAGGAAACCCATGATAGTGTGGTGGGACGTTTTTGAAAGACGCCCTGGACGCCACCAAGGCAGACCGAAAGGGACTGATCATGTTCAGAGTAGCAGACCGACCGAGCATGTACCAAAATATATAGCCTTGAGCCTTAGACCCTTAACATTGTACCCTCAACCCTCAACCCTTAATCTCTACAGCCTGAACCTCCAAAACCTAAACCTTGAACCCTAGACCCTCAACCCTCTACCCTAAACCCATTAAAGCCTATACTCTAGCCTCAGTCTCCCCCAACACTGCGCAGAAAAATCCGTGGGGGAGGGAGGGGCTCCTCTCAGAAAGACTGGAGGCTTCGGTTTAGATCCTAGGAGTCAGAGTACTAGTGTGGTTATATAGGGATACTGCAAAAGAAAATGGAAACTACAGGAATTATGGGGGTTATATAGGGGTTTTATGAGGGTACGGTGCACGTAGGGTCCTAGAGAGGCTTGCGCGTCAACACTAGTTGCGACCTCAGCAGCTTTGGGTAGTGGTTTGAGAGCTCGATAGGTTTAGGGTTGACGGCACCTGGGTTTAAGGTTCAAGGTTAAGGGTTTGGGTTTTGGGGTCCGGTGGCAATGTAATGGCCCAACAAGTTAGAATAAGGTTAGATTGTGGCCGACGAGCAGTAATCCTTGGGCTTGTACAATCGTCACATTTCTGGATATAGCTTTTGATTTACATGGTACCCAAACTAAGCAAGCACTATCTCTTTATGTTATGTGTCTAGTTTTAGTTCCGGGAGATTTTCGAATATGATGTTAGTATGATACACGTATCATCACGATTACATGTTATCCCAGAAAGGCACCAATAAAGGCTAAGCGCACAGACAGTCACTGTCTTCAGACGAGCTACCCTCCCCTTCACAAGACCAGGTGTATTGAGGGCAACAAGTTCAAAAGACCGCTGCCGGATTGTGTCATCTGGGTCATTGTTGCATACAACTGTTGCCTTTCATTATACCGAGAACCTATTAATGGACCTGCCCGAATAACAAACCTGCTAAACGGTTCATGAATTTGAAAAGCGCCCTTGCAAATGGTTGTTTGCAACATGGTACCATGGGGGATGTCCAAATCAGCTCTTGTTGGGGTACCTTAATATTAGGCGCCGCATCCGACTAGGGACCCCAACAGGGATCACAATGTTGACAATCTACCCCTAGACCTTAAACCCTAAGTTATTGCCAAGAGGGTATGTTCAGTTAGGGCTCAGAGTTTAGGGCTTTGTTTTTGCAACCATAATGTACATACGCACAAGAATGTATGGGTTTCAGGGATGGTGGTGTCTGGTTTACAGCCATCATGGCAAGTCGTCATGCATGAAAGGGAGTATAGTATTTGGCGGGATACAGAGGGATCCGTTTTTTGGAATTTTGGCAATGCCATATTACGGATTCTCTCCTAGCCCCTTGTAAGATGTTATTCACATTATGAATTTCGGTTCGATCTGTCAGGACTAGGTCGGAAGACTGCTGTAGCAGCAGGAGAAGGGGGCTGAGGAAAGCGCTCGCTAGTAGTACTAGGGCTCCTTGTATGTGAGTAGTATTTTATTTGGGGATCCTATGGTACCCAATATAGAGTAAGATTATATCCTCCTTTTGGGCTATAGTATTTTATAAGGAATATTATCTTACTGGGTTCAACCACCAAAAGCACTCCTCATGTGGAGAGCTCTCTCAGATGAGATACTTTAGGCTTTAGGCTTTAGGGTTTAGGGTTGAGGCTTTAGGGTTTAGGGTTTAGGGTTTGGGGTTTAGGGTTTCCCTTAACGTAGGGTGTGTAAGCGGACCATAACATGTTTGGCACTCTGGAGGCGTACTCCCATCAAAGGTTGTCAGTTTGGTTCTAAACCATCGGGTGCAGCTTCTTTAGCCGCACAGAAGGCCAGCTTCAGCTGTTGGAGTAATACTACGTAACATTAGGGTAACCTTAGGGTTATATGAGGGTTATATTAGGGTTATATTGGGTTTTTATCAGGATTATATCAGGGCTATATCAGGGTTATATTAGGGTTATATTGGGGTTAGTTTGGAGTTATATTGGGGTTATATTGGGAGCTACAGTATTCCCATAGAAAGATGGAACCGATGGGTGGTGCAGGTTTTGTTTCATCAACAGTACGGAGTAGTTGTAGAAGTCCAGAAACGTTTGTCAATGACGTGCCAGTTGAATTTTTTGTCGTTCGAATGCTTGGATGTTACGCATCATGCCAACTCCCGACCCTAAACCTGAACTTACTGGTTCTTAGTAGGGAACCCTAGGCCTCGGACCTTAACCCTAACCCATCCTAACCCTTAGGACCCTAGGAGGCAACCTACCCTGACATCCTGCACTGTCCAGCTGAGCTGAGACTCCAGATCCGGGATCGTTCGACAATCGAAGGTTTAAGGTATAAGGCTTAGCTTACTGGTGCCTAAGGGAGAGTGGTGAAGTGAATTTCGGTATTATTATAGGGGTATATCTGGGGATCATATAGGGACTATCATAGAGATCCACTCCCCCACTCTCCCTCAAGCACCAGTAAGTTAAGGTTTATAAGGTTTCGGTGCTAGGGTTTAGTTTTTAGGGTTACCCTAAACCCTAAACCTTAAGGTTTCGGTATTGGGGTGTAGGCTTTAGAGCCGAAGGTTCAACGTACCACAATCCGAAGACAAGACCTGCCACAATGTAGACCCATGATTAAGAACCCCCCCTTTTAAGGGCCTAAATTTTGGGATCCCTATTATACTCCCTATTAGACGGCGGGGTTTATGAATCAGGGGTTTACAATAACCCGCAACAATCCTCAAATCCCTCAACCTTAAGCCCTAAACGCTAAACCCTCAGCCGCAAAGCTCTGACGTGCTAAGCCCTGCAGCCCTTTGCCTCCTAGAGACATGGTGCATAGCAGCAAGTTGCTAGTAGACTCATGATGGTCGTTCCATGTGAGCTATGGTCTCAACTCCTTAAAGGAGATTATATAGAGGGTTACATAGGGGACTACTATAGGGCTTATTAAGGGGGATACTAGGAGTTTAGACTATAGCTCATGTAGAGTCTTACTGTTCACCAAGACTTTAAGCCTTAAACCCGAAGCCCTGGGCCCAAGGCTCTGAAACCCTAAACCTTCCATGGACAGTCTTACTTGTCCTCCACACACCATAGCCAACTCCCAAACCCTAATCATAGAAAACCTGAATCCTGAAATTTAAGCCCTCAGCCCTGAACCTTATACCCTGAGCCGTAGACACCTGAACCTTAGACGCCAAACCCTGATGTTTAAACTCTAAGCTCTAGACCTTAAAACTTCAACCCTGAACTTTGAAAATTGAACCCAAGACCTTAAACTTAGCCGCCCTAAACCCCAACCTTTTGCACCCTCAACTGTCCTTAAATCCAGAGTCTGAAGCATAAACCTGGCGATGGCGGCACCGGCAAAACGGCCTCGTCTTGCCGAGGCATTCTCGTGGGAGTGTGTCCTCAAGGGGTACCCTTTAGGACTCTGGAAAAACACAAGAGGTGCAGTTTCGACTATGGTTTTCGGTGAGTGTATATATACACGGTTCCTTGGGCATATTGGTGAGTGTATGTGTTGGGTTTTCAATTTGGGGGCCCGTAAATACAAACCATGGGTCAGCTAGTAATTGTAAAAAGAAACCTTAACCTCTGAACCCTAAACCCTAGATTTAGTGTGGGGATCATGATGAAAAGCTGCTACATCTGCTAGAAGGTTGTTGAGAGAGAACTTGGTGGGTGAGTGTCTAACATCGGGAATACGCTGCTCGCGTTCCTTATGCAAAAGAAGTTCAAATCAGTGTAGTATTTAGGGTGTAGGGATTTTCTTAATGCTGAAGAGTAGGGAAGGGAGAAATGGAAAACGGCATGGAAGCCCCGGAACACTTTATGTTGGGTTGAGGCTTTAGGGTTCTGGTGGCTCAAAGGCAATGGGGTAAGGAACTTCAATTGTCCTTGTAGAATTGCTCCTTGATCCTCTACCTTAACCCCAAGCCGTGAGCCTGCAATCCATGCGTTCATATGCTCGCAATCATTTGCGTTAATGCTAGGGATCCTTTATACCATACCTTTTTGGTTATTAGTGTCATTCAATTCCTTTTCTTTGGTGTGGGGGAGGGGTGGGGTATGGACCCCCCTATTTCATCTGAAGAAGTCCTGAGGCCTTTGTCTCGGATGGCGCTCAAGCTTGGATGGTCCGAAATGCTCGACTCATGGCCCAGTTGTCAGAAAAGTCAGATTTCTTCCGGCGGTGGGCTGCATCTGGAGCTGTAATGTCAGCTCTGACGTCACACGTTGTCTGCCTGAGAAATGATGATTACTTACGGTCCATCTCGGAAAAAGGCTTTGCAGTTCACTGATTTCTTTTAACAATAGCATGCGAGTTTTGGCGGAGAGCTTGCATCATTTCAAGCACCGAAAGTGCTTTTTCAAGGATGAAGCTTGGAGACTGACGAGGAGACAGAGAACCGTGCTGCTTCCAGTCAGCATGCTGCTCAAGGCCAAGACACGGAACAACAGAAAGAAGACGAATCGATCAAAAAGCAGGGAGAGGTGAAAGACTTACCCTTGGTTGGCTAGGAATGAAGGAATGAATCCTTGTAGTAGTCCCTATGAGAACCATTATAGTGGTTTCCATTTTCTTTTCCATTCCTCCATTCCCAGCTGAGCAAAGGTAAGTGTAAGGGCACTTGTCATTGGTTGTGGCCTAGGCCTGTCATTGAATGCGCAGCTGGGCTCACGGTTGAATGAGGGCAACTGCCCACCTAAACCCAAAACCCCCAAACTCTGTACTCCCTTTGGCCCCACTTAAAAGTAGTTTCTCGCACTTCAAGTCCTAATCATCTGGGATCTTGGGGTCTCGGTTGAGGGGGTTTCAGTATTACAGAGGGTTTACTCTTGGGGAGAATTGAGTACAAAGCTCAGAAGTTTTATTTCCAGTCGCGTGACGAGGCAGCCCACCGGGAATGCCCTGCAGGGGATTTGAGGTTGTGGGGGCCCAATAAGTTTTGTTTAGGGTTTTAGGGTTTAGTGTTTCAGCAAACCTTGCTTTCCGAAGTGGATCATGCTCGCCCCTAAATACTTTCTGTTTGTCTGTCAGGGTTTGCGGTTCCGTTTTCATTGAAAACTTGTTTTGGCACGATCGTGGATGCCGACCATCTGCCAGCAAGACAATTTTGAATCTCAAGTTGTCGGCTCCAATAGTGGCTCATTGTTGGACCTGCTTTTCTTTTTGACTATTGTAAAGCCCAATATATCAAGTACTTATACTTGTATGTTCTCCGAATGAAGAACCAGGCTAGCATTTCTGTCAACCTGGTTTTCGCCTGTTTCTAGCTCTTTCATCTTTGGCCGTGCTAACCTTGAAGCCCTGAAGACTGACCCCACACCCTTTTATATTCTGAAATTTCAAGCCCTAAGCCTTAAGCCCTAAACCCCTACACCTACACCCTGAAGGCCCTAAACCCTAATCCCTAACCCTAAAAAACCTAGACGCCGTAAAGTTCTGGCCCCCCCGAGCCTTAGGCTCTGAGGTCTGACGGCTCTGACGGCCTGAATCCGAAAGCCCACACCTTAAATTCCACAGGTCCTAAAGCCCCAAATCCCCAAAACTCCAAAGGCTTATGATCTTGGTAAACACCGTACCCTAAACCCTGAACCCGAAACCCTAAACCCTAAACACCAAAGGCCTACGATGTTGGGGACAGGGTCGTCTATGTGCCTCTAAGAGGCCGGACTGCGCATCATCAAGGTTTAGGGTTTAGGGTTTATTGGGTTTGGGTTCTAGGGTTGAGGTTTTAGGGTTTGGGTTTTAGGGTTTGGGGTTTGAGGGTTTTAGGGTTAGGGGTTTAGGTTTTAGGGTTCAGGATTTAGGGCTTACGGCCTAAACTGCCTACAAATGCACAGAATTACTTGTTGACATAGGGCGACATAACCCGGATACTGGAGAATCAAATAGAAGCGCAATAGAAATGACATGGAAACTGAAAGTCGGTTTTCCGGATTTTTTATGCAAATGCCTTGGGTGTTCGGTGTTCATGATCTCCTAAGGCTCCTCGAAAGCTGTTACGGGGATAATGGACTTTCGGGTTCTAGGGCCTAGGGTTTCGGGCTCAGGTTCTGTGGTGTAGGGCTTAGTATTCTGTGTTTTGGGCTTAGGGTTCACGGCTTAGCGCCTAGGGTTTAGGGTTTTGGGCTTGTTCTAGGATTTCGGGTTCAGGGCGAAGAACTTACAAGAATTGCAGAAACGGCAGCAAGTGCTTCCGGCGTAGCAGAACAGGCAAATCTGCCGTCCAAAGCGGACTCAGCTCGATGCAGCACTCAAGCAACTTCGACGGATTTGGGTGGCTGTCCCCGTTGGGGGAGGACACTCGAGTGATTTCGTGCCACGAACGATCGAGTTGCGGAGTCTCAACCTGAGAATTGACCAATGCAGCCATTCATGTACCCGAAGCCAAGCTTAGGCAGTGGGATGTGACATTAGCGCGCCACGACTTTCGAGGCACAAAAGAGGCACAAGCCCAAGCGGCAATCCTATCCCTGTTGCGTGAATACTTCTGGACTTCTGACGAAATGCTCACAACAGCGGGATACCTTGGGTATTTGAGTGGGGATTCCTATCTGAGAAACAAGCTTTCAAAGCTCAACTCTCCCTTTGAAAGCAAGTGGGAATACAGGAGCCAAACTACTTGCCAATGTGTTGGTCTAGATTCCTTGCACTGGTCATTTCAATTAGACCTGAATTTGGCAATTTGCGGCCTTTGCGTTGCATACTCCTTTGAAACCATAAATTTCCCTGTGTCCACGTTGCTTTCCACTTGAGTCTCCAGTATTGGTGATTAACAATGAGCACTTGTAGGATTTTGGGGGGGTGTCCTGGCCCACAGCAACGTTCAGGGTTTAGGGTTTAGCGGCGCCAGCAGACCCCTCACTTAGTTTAGGGTATAGGGTTGCGGCCCTGAACCCTAAGCCCCAAATCCTAAACCTTCAACCCTCAATCCTAAGCCCTAAACCTTTAATCCTAAACCTAATCCTAAACCTAATCCTAAACCCCAACCCTAAACCTTTAATCCCAAACCCTAAACCCTAATCTTTAGTCCCAAGCCCTAAGCCCTTTATCTAAACCCTAAATCATCCTACACCTTAAGTCCTAATATGAGCTATAGTCTAAACTCCTTAAATGGCATTTTAATTGGATTAAATAGAGGAGTGTTTTCGAGGATCTTAAGGGGGATACTAGGAGTTTAGACCTTAAACCCTAAACCTTACTCCTAAACCCTTAACCTTCTACTGGGAGCTATTAAGGGGGATACCAGGAGTCTAGATTTTGGCTAATATGGAGTTTTTGTATGAGCCTATTGTTCCCCCGGCATACCACCAAACACCAACTCCTATTTAGGGTTTAGGGTTGTTGGTTTAGGATTTAGGGTTTATGGATTTAGGGTTAGGGGTGTAGGGGTTTAGGGGTTTCCCGTTTAGGGTTTAGGATTTAGGGTTTAGGATTTAGGGTTTAGAGTTTAGAGTTCAGGATTATTGGGGATGGTGCTTACTATTAGGGCTACGGAGGTTCAGTTAGGGAGAGGGATTACTTCGAAGCTTTCACATTCCTGAACCCTGGACCTCGTAGACAATTTTGAGATAGAAGAAACCTCAGGCCTTGCCAAAATGCACTTGAAGGTTTAGGGTTTAGGGCTTAAGGGTTTCGGGCCCAGGGCCAGAAAATCCTTGAGGTTTAGTGGCTTAGGGTTTATATAGGGGTTGTATTGGGGTTATATTAGGGTTATATTGGGGTTATATTCGGGTTATTTTGGGGCTTAGGCTTTGGGGTTTAGGGATCGCGCAGGGACGCCCCTGCTCGCCACCGTGCGCTGCGTGGCGGAACTTGATGGCAAGCGCATGGTCGGCCGGAAGCCAAGGGTCTAGTGGTTTGGTTTTAAGGTTTAGGGGTTTAGGGTTTAGGGTTTAGGATTTACGGTTTAGGGTTTAGGGTCTGGGCGGTTTAGGGCTTAGGGTTCAGGGTTTACGGCTTCGGGTTTAGAGTTTAGCGCTTACTTTTTAGGTTCCAGGAGGCACCTAATTGAGGACCCCTGTAGGCCTTGGTAGATAGGGGGTAACATAAGCATTATGTTATACGTCCCCTGACAAGAAGGTTATTCGATTTTAAGGCAGCACATAGGATGACGGTTTCTTTGCTAGGGTTTAGGATTTAGGGTTTAGCATGTGTATTGCGTAGGGCTTAGGGTTAAGGGTTTAGGATGCAGGATTCAGGGTTTGCAGCTAAGGCTGAACGGTTTTGGATTCAGAGAGTCCCACCTGAGCACATCTCAAAAAAAGCATGCCCTTTTTCCGAGGGCTGTTGAGATTCAAGCTTCCAATCCTTCCGTGGTGCTGAATGTGCTGCAATTTCATGATGCCATTCCGTCATTCCGTTCAGCTTTGGGATTAAGTGGATATGGATTTCCCAAAATTGCCCCTGAGCCAAGAGAGCCTCAGGGTACGGTTGATGGAGGGAACTCCGCACCACCTTGCTGACACTCAATTCCTTCAAGACCTATAAGTATACGAAAGCATCATACTTCTCAGCGAGTTGTTTGGTACCAACTTAAGGCGTAGGCCATCTACCCTGAAGCTTATGCCCCAAGCCCCAAATCCTAAAGCCTAAGCCTGAAATCCGAAAGCCAAACCCTAAATCCTAAAGCCTAAACCCTAAAGCCTAAACCCTAAACCCTAAATCCTACACCCTAATCCTGAAACCCTAAACCCTACACCCCACAGATCGTATCGGAGTTCAGGTTTGGAGCGGTTTAGGGTTTAGAGTTGTTGATGGAGGGCCCGGTCATAGTTTTAGCGGAGAAGGTCATAAGTTTGGCGGGGGAAAGTCATAGTTTGAGTGGGCATGGGCGCAATGGGTTTAGGGTTAACACTAAAAGGTCATAGGTTTAGCGGGAAAGGCTTGAACCATGGGGTTTTACAGGCCACACTTGCCGTAACAAAATGGGGTGTCTCCATTTTAAAGTATATAGGGTTCGTGTTTAGGGTTTAGGGTTTAGGCTTCAGGGTATAGAGTTTAGGGTTCAGATTGAGGGTTCAGCGTAATAGAAGACGTGTACAACTTTTAAATGATGTGGGACCCAACCGGCTAACCCTAAACCCTAAACCCTAAACCGTGAGCATTTGTCCGTTATTAGACAAGGCCGCTTGGCACGTGAATGCTCGGACTTGGGATGCTGAACCTTAAATCCAGAACCACTAAACCTGGTTTAGGGTTTAGAGTTTAGGGCCCAAATGTGAACCCCCTAAACCTGAAACCCCACACCCTAGATCCTGAGCCTTAAGCCTTACGTTAAAACCCTCAACCCTAAACCCTGAACCTTACACCCTAGACCCCAAGCCTGAAATTCCAAGCCTCGAAGGACCTTGTAAAGGAACCTAATGTAGACCCATGATTAATAAACCCCTTCCTTTTAAGGGCCTTAATATCAGGATCCCGTTTATAATCCCTATTAAGGGGAGGGTGTTTATTAATCAGGGGTCTACATTAAACCTCTAAACCCTAAACCCAAAATAGTGGTTTCCATTGTCTTTTCCATTATCCCAATATAGCCCCTAATCCTAAACCCCAAACCTTAAACCCTAAACCCTTAAAACCCTAAAACCCATTAGCTGCATCTGGAGGCCTGGAAGCCGATCAGGCCCAGTCTCCTACTCTTGGGGGGCTTCTGGAGAGGTTTACCAGGTTGCTGTTAAGGAACTTAAGGTTTAGGGTTTAGGGTGGGTATATATATGGTAAACTTAAGAGCCTCCGGCTCAGTCCGCCGACCCAGAGGCGGAGAAAGCACGAAAGCCTAAACGCGAAACCTTGAGGGTTTTCAGCGGCTGGCACGAGACCAATAGATAGGCGCAACAAGACTAGT
>CAJNIZ010040557.1:72907-86678 GCA_905231905.1 Symbiodinium pilosum
GCCCTAAACCCCAAACCTTGCACCTCACTTTTCCGCTTGATTTTCCATCATTGGGGTTGCATCCCCAAACCCTATAGTCCCCCTTGAGTAGATCGAATATGGCTTTGGGTATTTTATTATAAGATCCCATGTACCCCATATTCTATCTGCTTAAGGGGGACTATAACTACTACAAGGAGAGTGAAACTGTACGTACAACCTATTCAAAGCCCGAGGTTTGCTTACATGGCTAAAGCTGGATTGTGAGTACCAGAATTTTTAGTCTTATGATTGCCCTGGACCTCCAAGTACTCAATGGGTCGAAGTAGTCAATGGGCCTAGGTCCCAGGTGGTTATCTATCTACCCATATCATGCTGGAGTCTAGGGAGGGGAGTGAGAGGGTCTGCGGGTGTAGCTTAAGGGTTGTCGAGGGTTAGGGAGGTTTAGGGACTTATAGTTCCCCTGAAGTAGATAGAATATGGGGTATATGGGGATCTTATGATAACATACCCCAGAGCCATATTCTATCTACCTAAGGGGGACTATAGGGTGTAGAGTCCGCATCATAGACTTCAGAGGTTCAGGCCTGGAATCTGGGCCCACCCTGAACCCTAAACCCTAAACCCTAGGTCCATTGTGGGGGACTTGCACAACCCCATACTAAGGGCATGAAGCCCCGGCCTATGGTGGTCAGGGGAGGATGTGAGCTTTAAAAATTCAAAGAACCAAGTTGAACCAAGACCCTCCTAGTACCCTTAATTTGGCATAGGTGGCCCTGAAAGCGGGTACTTAGGCCAGGTGGAGGATCTAGGAAATCAGGTTGCCAGACGTTCTTTCTCAACGGCAACAGGAAACACTGTCTACACAACATTGCAGCTGAAGGGCACATCTCTAGACTAAAGCTCCGTAACCCTATGCAAGAAACCCCAGACCCTAAACCATAAGCCCTTAGGTTCCAGGGTTTGTGACCTTACACTTTCCCTAAGCCTCCAATTACCCAAATAATAGGGTTTTAGGGCCCAAATACCAATAATACTATAGTATTTGGGCCCTAAAACCCTATTATTTGGGTCCTTGGACCCTTAGGGTTTGAGCCAAATCCAAGGATCTGGACATCTTAGTCCCCTGGCTCAGAGATCCCAGCTGTCCACTTCCAGGCCTGGTGACTTTCAGCCTTGGGTTTATATGAGCCATATTTGATTTGGGGATGCTATGGTACCCAATATAGAGTAAGATTATGATTATGTCCTCCTTTGGGGGTATAGTATTTAATTGATGTAAGGAATATACTCTTACTAGGTTCAACCACCAAACAAAAAACTACTCAAGCCATAGTCTAAACTCCCTAAAGGGGATTATATAGGGTATGATTATAGGGGTTAGGAAGTGGGATACTAGGAGTTCAGACTATGGCTCATATGGGGTTCTATTGAGATAAATGAAAGTAACATGGAAGCTACAATTTAGCGTTTAGGGTTTAGGTTTGAGGATTTAGGGTTTAGCGGGTATATTCCTTCATCACGGAATTCTAGCATCACTTCGAATCCTTCAACTGTTGCAAGTCCTCGTCAATAGTTTTGGATGAGGTTGAGCTCACAGTCAAGGGTTTGGCGGCTAGGGGCTGGCGTTCAGGGTTCAAGGGTTTCGGGGTGCAGAGGCAGAAAGCCCTAAACCCTAAGGGTGAAGGTTCGAAGCCTGGTCTGGTCCACCCCCCACTTACGCGTCAATTTTCTCCTTGCAGGGTAGATATAGGAGCTTCGATAGATTTAGGGTTCCCTTCCTTGGTGCCCCATAGTCGGGATTAGAGTGTTTGGGGATTTATATGCGGCCCATGTTTGCGGAAAACTCATATTCCTAATTCCGTGGCAGTACCTAAAACCACAGTTTTTCAAACCCCAAACCCGAAACCCTAAACCCTAGACCCTAAACCCTAAACCTCCAAGTTGGGATTTTGGCTTCTTGATCTACAGCCCCTGCGGCTGCCATCCTCCACGGTCCCCACTGCATCTGCCCGAGACAAGTTGTTTTCAGCGTAGAAAAGCTACAGGGTTTAGGGTTTAGGGTGTGGGTTTAGGGTTTAGGGTTTTGGACCCGATGCTCTAGGGTGACGTGCCTATGCCCACCACCTCCGCCTTAGTCCTGTCATTTTGCTCTATGGGACATATGAGCTATAGTCTAAACTCCTAGTTTCCCCCTAAATGTTCGCCCCTTAATAACCCCTATGATACTCGCCTATATAATATATAATATATAATAACCCCCTATGTAACCCCCTTTAAGGAGTTTATAGACCATGGCTCATACGGCACCCAACCATCCTTGTTCCAGATGATCGCAAAACCAAGCTACAACTCGGCATCGCAGCGCACAGCTTCCCCTGTTACGGAAAACTGCACAGGTAAGGCAATGAAGGTAAGCCTTACTGCAGTTTCCTTAGGAATGGTTTTTGATTAATTCTTATTACTTGTAGTACAACCCTAAGGATTTTTGAGGAAACTTTTGTGTTATAGGTCTAAGGAGACTGCAGCTCATAGACTTTAGTCTACACTTACCGAGCCACCTCGCATCAAAGGCTAGCCAGCTGTAGGGGCACAGAAGAGGGTATGGTTCCGGGTTGCTGGGTTTGGATGTTCAAGTTTCAAGTATCACGCAGTTGGTGGATGTGGGAGTTCTGTTGTGCAGATGGTGGTCTTTCTGCAGGGAGGACCGTAAGCACTTGATTCTACATCCCGTCTCAAAGCTTGGTGGGGTTCCAGCCGTAGACACGAATTGTGGAGCCTCCGCCGAGTAACCCTGAACCCCAATCCCCCAAACCTCACCGTACCTGAGAATGATCTAACCCCTGAACCCTGAAGCCCCTAACTCCTTTAAACACCACACGTGAACCCCAAACCTGAAGACTGACGGACCGCACACCTATTGAGTTATGGGTTTAGGGTTTGGTGAGATCAGGGTTTGGGGTTCAGGGCTTTCTGGACCTGCTACATACCCCATGATAATTGCCGATAATCAGACCCATCATTTGAGGGTAAAAGGCTATGTTGGGAGGTCATGTTGGGGTTCCCGAGTCTCACACTGAAACTTAAGAACCCTAAAACCCAAACCCTAAACCCTGAACCCCAAACCCTGCACCCCAAACCCTAAACCCCAAACCCTAATCCGGCCTCTTAGTATGGGACCTGAGGCCTTGACAGGGATGAAAGGGCCCGCAGAGGTACATAGAGGGCATACACGCGGTTTAGGCTTTAGGGTCTAGGGTTTACGGTTTAGGGTTTAGGGTCTGGGGCATATACTAGGCAAGTGAGGAGCGCAAGGTTACAGGCCCCATATGAGGGTCCCGTACTTTGACCGCCCAAGAGTTAATCCCTAAATCCTAAATCCTAGACCCTAATCCCTAAGTACTGAATCCTAAACCCCATGTCCTAACATCTATAGATACTCAGCCCTAAATCCTCAACCCTAAACCCTGAACCCTCCATCCTGAACCCTCAGCTTCTGAAAAGAGGATCCTCTGCACGTGAGCTGGCGGGGCTTTTAGCTGCGGAGTGCGGCTTGCTAGGCTTCTGGGCAATATCAAGTCTGTGCAAAGGGTTTTGGGTTTGGGGCTGAGGGTTCCAGTTTTAAGGTTGAGAGTTTACGGTTTTAGAGATTCGGGGTTAGGGGTCAAGGGTTTAGGGTCTAGGGTTTAGGGTTCGCTGATCTTCAGGTAGCTTCTGAGGGACCCCCAATGCTGTGTTGCTGCCAAGGAACCGAAAGTAAAGTACCTCGGTAATGGTGTTGTGGAATGTGGGGTGGGCGGGGGGTGGGGGGGTGCATACTGTGGCTTCCCCATGATAACCTTAAAGTCTAAACCCAAATCCTAAACCGCGTAAGCGTAACTTATTTCAACTGCCTTAACCTGAAATCCTAAAGCCTGAAATCAAATTCCTTAACAGCAACTCAGGGTAACACCAACCCTATAGGGCCCAACTATGGTATGAGATGTACGGTTCAGGGTTTAGGGACTGGGGCTTATGGATGTTTTTGTGTCACTTTGTTTTTTCGTAGGGAGCCTGTCTTGGGGCCTTTTTGAGCGGAGCAAAGCCTGAAAGGTCGGCAGGCAGGTTGAGGGCGACCTTGGTCCTGAGGTGGACCCAAGGCCAAGGACAGGGTGCCCTTCTCATGGCAAGGTTTCTGCCCAAGTTCTACGAGAAGCTCAACCACTCGTGTGGTGGAGTTCACTTCATCGACTTGTTGGCAACGGATACAGCTGTGCTGATAACGAAAATCCGGTTGAAGCAGTCGTATTGGGGGTTGCGTCACACGGATCAGCACAAACACTGGAGCGCGAGCTCACCAATTACTTGTAGTGCTTCTGACCCCACATTTCACAAGAGGATTTTTGTACATCCACCAAGCCCTATAGCAAGGACCCCATTGCCAAAACCATCTGATAGTCCTAGGGTCCTAAGGACCTTAAACCCTAACCCTACTATGAGCTATAGTCTAAACTCCTTAAAGGGGGTTATATAGGGGATTATATAGGGGACTACTATAGGGCTTCTTAAGGGGAATACTAGGAGTTTAGACAATGGCTCATATCAAGATTGGGGGAGTAGAGGATGGCAGTTCAAAGACTGTAGGCTCAGGCTCACGAGTTGCAGATCTATAAAAGATGATTGTTGATTGCTCCGACATGCAAGGTCCAGGGCCTAGGGCCAGCAAAAGGTTTAGGGTTTGGGCTTTGGTTTAGGGAGTAATAAATTCCTTTTTCATAGAGAATCAGATGAAACAGAGCCTGGTTTCTTTTTGAACAACATGTTGCAGTTTCATGTATACCTGGGCCCAATGTAGATAAAACATGATCATTCTTAAAAGTATTTCAGTAAGAACCCAGGAGCATGGAGAATGGAATGGAAGCCTCGCGGTTTATAGGGACATGGCCACCTAACACCCTGACATTCGGACCTTTGTCAAATGCTATATGCCTACTCATGGTTCTGTAGCTGGGGCATGCGAAATCCTCTGTGCAGGTAGGATTGTTTGTCATCAGCCCAGGTTGTGCTTGAGATATCTGTGCGCGTGTTACGCTGTGACGAGTTTATCAGGGTTTAGATTATCAAGGTTTCTTAGCTCGAAGTGGCAGAAACAGGGTCTTTCTTCCAAGGTCTCAAAGCCCAGGGCCCAGGGATATGAACAGAAGGCCAAAACCCTAGCCCCTCAACCCTAAACCTGGAGCCCTCGGCCCTAAGCCATGCCATAGACAAACCTCAAGCCCTAAATTCTGAGCCCTAGACTACACATAGCCCCAAACCCTGAGCCCTAAGCCGTCTGAGACCATGCTCATGCTGGGCAGAGCAAGAGGAGGACTGCCTGGGAACATCTCCTTGGAGTTTCATAGGCTCCCTAAGGCCTAGAGTCCCCCTTAAGTAGATAGAATCTGGCTATGAATCAAAAATGCTGGGTTTGTAGCAGGCTTGGGCGGCCATTCCGTGACATAGGTTTGTAACAGAATTTCCGGGCTTGCGACAAGCACCTCTGCGACAAAGCTCTTTGGTAGGGCATACCTGCGCCAAGCATTCGCGACAAAGGCATGTAACAACAGGCCTCGACAAAGGGGTATGTAACAGGGGGTGAGGAGGGGGCCCGCGACGAAACGGGGTTTTCACAGCCATTTGGCTTCGGGGGTATGTTAGAATAAGATCCCCATGTACCCCATATTCTATCTACTTCAGGGGGACTATACACCCTAAACCCTACCCCAAAGCTCTGAGGATTGTCCTGCAAGCAGGATTTTTAGACTGAAGTTTCGGGCTTTGAGGGTTAAGGTAGGTCCAAGAGCCTCAGGGTGGTTAAAGTACACATAGCTGGGCATACAACCGACATGCGGCTAATGCTAGACGTCTTGCATGGCCCTCGGCAACAGAAATCTTAAAAATCCTGATGTTTTTTCTGATAGAGTCATGCAGGTCCTTAATCTTTGAATCTGCAGTACCTCAGTCGATTCGCCCAGTAGGGCCTTGAACTCAAGGACTTCCGAGCCATGAGTCCTGCTTAATCGGGAGCAAAGGGAGTGGATCCTCATACTAGTCCACCACGCGGTTTAGGGTTTAGGTTTTAAGGCTGAGGGCTGGTTTGAGGTCCCCACATTACATTACTACGTCGCAAATCCTTATCATAAAGCCCTTGTCCTAATCATGAGAGAGTCAGCCCAGAAAAGCAATCCTGGAGCCGTGCGCTTCCCTGGTCCTTGGGAGGACGAGCATTTGAGGCATAGTCTAAGCTCCTTAGAGGTGGGTATGTGGGGATTCTTTAGAGGAGTATTATAGGAGTTGGTAGAAGCTTAGACTATAGCTCATATAGAGGGTCAAGGACCCATGCCTTCCCTGCTAGGCGCCAAAGCTTAAACCTTGATCCATAAATCCCAAACTTTTGTAAGGGCTTTGGAGGAAGACCCAGCCATCTGCTGCTCTTTCTGGTGCTTGGGCCGTGGTCCACGCACTCCAGGCCGGTGCTTCCTTACTGGGAGGTTTATGGGAATCAGTAGCCAATCATATACGGATTTCGGTCCTTCATCTAATTGAGGGTAAGTGCATAAGGGGTAATAGTGGGCATATGTAACCTGGGTATAAGCAGTTAGTTCTTCAGTCTCGTGAACCTCCAAAGAGTCACGTGGCAGAAAGGGTTCTGTGGCGTAGGCATGCCTTGGTATGAAGGATCTCGCAGCTTAAGCAGTGTATGGGAGTTTATCACAAAGTTGCTTTACTTACCTATGGTTAGCTAGGAATGAAGGAATGGATCCTCATAGTAGTCCCTATATCAACCATTATAGTATTTTCCATGTTCTTTTCCATTCCTCCATTCCCAGCTAACCGAAGGCCGGGATATCTCCTTCAGGGGTATCGCTGAGTTTAACCCTAAACCCTAAACCCTAAACGTATCAGAAGGTCATTTGGTTCGTGTGTTGCAAGTTGTGGGGTTCAGCAGCTCCAGGATGAAGCTCTTCACTGGCGTACCACAGCTTGTATCAAGGATTCCGCTATTACGCCCCTCTAAACCCCCGCAAGGTTCCCCCCTTAAGTAATGTTGTTTAGGGAGAGTTAGGCTTAATTAAGCTCACTTAAGGGCGAACCGGGGAAGTCACATGACTACAACTCCTAGGGTTGAAACATTTTACTTATCTCTGCTTTTAAATGGTAATCCACTCAGAACTAAATTCCGAGGAAACAGAAAGGCTAAAGCCAATGAACCTCACAGCGACCCACTTTGCTTATAACAAGCAAAAATTGACCCTAGAAAAAGGGGCAAAGAGGCACAGGGCTGCAGGGCTTCAATCTCTCTAATCACCCCTAATATTAAACACCACCAGCCCCCCTAATATGAAATACATTCAATACATATACCATAATGGGGAGTATCCAATATGAGGGGGTGGAGGGGGCGGGTGTTACTACTAGGGGGAGGGGGTTAGCAAAGGGCTTTTGTGTGTCTCATGCTTCTACATGTCTTCTGCTTCTACATGTTGTTTGCTCACAGTACGCACTTCACTGCCCTAGGAGGCTTAAGAGATATCATTCATTTTGGGGTACTCGAAATGAATGGGATCAGTGAGATTAGACAGATTCGTATCTCCCATCTCACTCACTTCGGTAATCTCATTAATCTCACTGATCTCAGTAATTTTGGAGGCATATAGGGGATCCCAGGCCCCCCAAAATCTCGCTAATTTTATTAGTCTCATTCATGTTTGCATGAGATTAGGGACGGGGCGGCCAGAAGACTCCTGCATCTCAAACGTTACTGAGATCAGTGAGGAAAGTAGTATTAGTGAGATTGATGAGATTACAGAACAGAAATCTCTCTAACCTCACGGTATTCAACAATATGTAAGATTATGAGATTAGAGAGATTCCTGCTCTCTAATCTCATATGTTTTTCCAAGTGTCCAGGTGCCAAGATAACGGTAGTTTAGGACCTGGAGCCCGCATAGTTTGATTAAGATTCTAAGACTCCATATTAGAAGTAGTGTATTTGGAGATACTATGGTACCCAACATACAGTAAGATTGTATCCTCCTTATAAACAGAATATAATCCTACTAGGTTCAGCCAGCAAAAAAGCACTACTCCTATTTGGCGGGTGCCAAGCTAAGAGATGATGTCTCAAAGAGGCCGTTGGGGATATTTAGGGCTTAGGGTTTAGCCTCTTATGCAGGGACTGCTCAGGGATGGAAACCGCTTGGCCCTTAAACCTGAGGACGTGAACCTTAAATCCTTAACCTTATAAGCCCCTAAGCCTCAACTTTAGACCCTCAATCCTAACCCCAACGCCTTAAATCCTAAACCTTTATTTCTACACCCCACACCCTACATCCCAAACCCTGAACTCCAAACCCTACACCCTAAATCCTAAACCCCTTATGTGAAAACCTAAGCGCTTCCTTGCCATTAGCAGCCCACATTTTCCAAAGAAGGCTCTGGGCCATGCCGCTCTGCAGCGATCGCCGTCCTGGAAGGCTACTACAGTTAGGGTAGGGTTCAGGGTTTAGGGTCTAGGGTTCAGGTCTCAAGGTTTAGGGTTAAGGGTTTAGGGTGTGAATACTTCCCGCCAACGTGGACAAGAAAATTAAGGCCACTGCTTTGGGTTTTTGGGTTTAGGTGTTGGGCTTCGGGATAGGAGCTAGGGGCTTGAACTTAAACAGTTCGCAGCATTCTGGTCCCCTTGAAGGGGGTCATAGGTCTACATAGGGCTTACTGTAGGGTTTAGGAAAGCATATGGGGTTTACACAGGTCCTGTGGAAACTTAGATAGAGATCCTATAAGCCGCAAGGTCCTGTTGGTAATTTTCTATGCCCCTGTAGTACCTCAGGATCTTTTCATGAAGGGTTTAAGATTAAAGAGTTATGCAGCATGCCCTTCAAAACCTTCGCTAAAGGTGTTACTAGGGCCCCCTAAGGGTGAATTCTGCTAGCTAGGTAGGGATCCCAGAATTCAAGGCGCATCCAAAGTGTGGAGCACGGAGTGTGAAACTCCCAGCTAGATCCGGTAGCTTACAGAAATGGATTGTATACGTAAACCTAAACCCTAGACCCTAAACGTTAAATAGTAGCTTCTATTCTATTTTCAATTATCCCGATATAGCCCCTAGAAACCCCCTATATAAAAATAGCGAGATGAGCCGCATGTGAAATTTGCATGCCTGAAGGCACAACTGTTGCAAACTAGAGCAGGCCAAAACGTTGGGGCGTTGATCTAGAGGTCTTTGGGGAAATTTATTCCTAGATAATGTGGGTTTAGGGGTTTAGGTGTGGGTCTGTTCCTGTAGGTCTATAAGGGACAAACAAATCCGGGGCCAAGATTTTCCATCTTGGCCATTTTGAGAACAGGAATTGGTTCAACTACCATATGTGGCTGCCAACAGATAGGCAGTCCGTTTGTCTCAGGATTAGTCGTGACACTGTGCTGTCAAGCCCCGCAAGGCTGATACAGATGCTGAGAAAGCTGGCAAGTAATCAGCATTTGCTTTGTAAGCCAACCAGCCTTCAGCTGAGTGCAGTTTCCATGAACATTCCCTCGGTCATGTTGCGACTACTGGCCGACTCGAGGCACTTCAAAGGTGGTAGTACAGGACAGGCACTTGGTTTCACTACCTTTGGGAGGCCATTCAACTATCCAGCTGGTCTGAGAGTCCAAACTCCTTCATCTTCATTCTACAATTCAAGCTGCAGCTCTGGGGGCAGGCAGCGCGGGGGGCAACATCTGCCAACATCTGCCAAATACGAAATGGTCATGGGCCAGGAATAAATTATTGCTCTTGTTGTGGTAGCTTATACGAAAGAACAAAGATTGACTATGTCCAGACACCAATACTTGGTCCAACCACCAAGACACCTAAAGCGTGCTCATTTGAGCTATAGTCTAAACTCCTAGTATCCCGCTCACTAGTCACTAACCCTTATAACATTCCCCTATTTAACCCCACTTAAGGAGTTTAAAATAAAAAAACAATGGTGTAAGTTGACTCAGGCGGCCATGCAAGTGAAGGCAGATTGGGCCTGCAGAAGTGTACCCGGGTGTTGTACGGAGACTTGAGTTGAGGTTCAGGGTTGAGGGTTGAGGGGTTGAGGGTTCATGGTTTAGGGTTCAGGGTGGGTTTTGATCCCTGAGCCCTAAACCGATGAAATCCATGAAATCCACGTTGTTGGACTGAGGGTTTGTTTTAAGGATCTCTTGGTTTAGGGTCCAGGATCTAGGACTGAGGGTTTAGGGGTTTAGGATTTAGGGTAGTAGGGAGTCCCTAAACTCTAAATCCTAAACCTTAAATCCTAAACCCTAAAATCCGGGACCCTATTCCCGATGCTGCGTTTTGCGTACACAGGACATGGGGGATAGGGGTAGTTATTGACCCAAGCGTAAGGGATTACATAGGATTCGTACAAGGGCTGTGTAGTTATATATAGGGGTATAAAGGGTTTATGGTAATCATCACCAAGTACATAGTACTTATATGTGTAAGCCAAACATAGGCCGCATAAGTTCTGCAAGTGGGTTGTAATTGTCCTGACCGGTCCAAGCAGGGTTAAGGGTTCAGGGTTGATGTTGCGCCTTTTGTAATCCCTTTTCCCTAATGTGAAAGCCTTCCCCCGCCAACTGCCAACCGCCTATATCAAATATTCCGCTTAGCTTGCAGTATACCACAACGGAAATGTTCACCATAAAGGTGCGGTGGGGTAGTTGTTCATATTCGCGTGCGTTATATCAGACTCATATCTCGAGGGGTTAAAAACCTTGAACCCAAGTGTCCAAGTACCTGTATGGGCCTGTCTGAAACACATGGTACACGTTGTCCAGGTAGAGCTATCATAGTACTTGCAGGTATATAATGAGTCAATAAATGTATAAGCCGTACCTCGTCTCATTTTCCTGGTGAGAATTCTTTTGAATCTGGTTGTGATTTCATTCTAGGGCAGCTGCGGCAGGTGCTTTGCTTTTACATCGGTAGCGTGTCCTGGATGTCTTCGTGCTCCCTGAAGCCCAAATAATGCAGAATAAGAGCCCTTTTTGGTTTTGAGGGGTGTGAGAGGTCAGCCAGAAGCAGCAAGCCTCGTGTAGCCCCCCCATTCTCCGGCTCGCAATCTTCCCTCAGCAAACTGCAAGCCTTGCCAGAGTAGCATCTTCATGGGGATGCTTTGGGTCATGCGCGCTGCAGGTGACGGTCTTTAAAGGGCTCTTACCAAGGGATTATTCCAATTCCTATTCCCCATTGCGGCATCTGTTACTGTAAAGGGGAAAGACCTTAAGGATATTATAGCCCCCAATATATCCTGGGATCGAAGTCTATATATAATACCAACTTCGTTTTGGGCTCGAATCTATGAATGGTACCTTCTTTCGGCACTCCCGGGCAGAGTCCTGTTAATTTTACACTTGAGAAACAAAGCCCCACAAAACTGTCGGGCGTGGGGTTTGGGGTGTTTGGGGTGTACTGTTAATGGAGGAAGTCTTGCAGTACCTAAAGTATTGCAAATTACCAGGACTTAACGGACTTAGGTTGTTGCATGATTTCTTCCATCAACGGTATAAAGTTGTATGTGGAGGTCATCACTCCGGAGATGTTTTTCTAGTTGCTGATATGTAGCCAGGAATTTTCAGGCCCTTTTCAACAGCGCTTATGTAATCGCTTACCCCCCCAATATTCAACCCCCCTGATATTACAGAAGAACTTCAGGCGCCTAGAAATCCGGAAGATGATTTTTAGATAGGCAAGACTACTTTGAAGGAGCCACCTTATAACGAATTAGGGGCGTCTGGACTTGTCAATTCTATTCAGTTGATTAACCAATCACATAATCTCAGCTGAGTAGGTATTCAAAAATGTTTGTAAGTTGATTAACTAAATGAATCAATGCTCTAGCTGTTCATTTTCCATGGTTTAAAAGGATTTGTAATGCAGCCCTATGAATTTCTTTCAGTCAGTATATAGGCCCCCGTAATGTTGAATAATTGTTCGGGCCCCGGATGTTTTCAAATATTACGGTGGGGAGGGGGGGACGTCGTTTAACATTGGTGGAAGGGATTTTTCTGTAGTCAGCAGCGCATGGGACGCGTTTCGACCCCAGACCAGCTTCCGCGCAACAGGAATTACTGCCGCCTCGCAAAATACCCGAGACCCTGAACCCTAAACGGTAAACCCTCAGACCTTACAGAATACATTCCCTTATTCCCCATCCTCAGCAAGCTTGCGGCTGCGGCCAAGCATTTTCTACGCACGGCGGCGAGTCAGACCGCGACAGCCTTGATGGCTTGGATCGCATAATGGCCGTACTCCCCTGATCAAGGCGGTAGTCCGCAATGTGGATGCACGCGTGCTCGGGCTCCCTGCTTGGGCTGCAAATTCAAGCTAGTCACAATTCTGTTGAAAGCTTGGCCGTCAACCCAGATAGCCTGTCATGAGCCCCATTTGGGAGAACATTTACTGAGCACCTTCGTGTGGAGAGCTTGGCTGCGCATCGCATTGGCCGCATGGATCTATGCTGCGCCTGGCATGGCGAGTTTCAGCATAGTGGCCACCGTGCTAATCTTCAACCTCAACCCTAGGCTATTTATTAAGGCCCCCACCTTCTATCCCTTGTAAGCCCCCGTAGATCTTGAGTTACAATGTCAATTTCTCTTGTCCTTTCTACCGGGGATTCTCCATTATTCCAGTGCTTTAAGCCCCTAAACCATAAAACCCTCGAATGTGTTCCCTACATTTTCTCATGCATCCATAGAACCCCCTAAACCCTAAAGCCTAAACCCTCAACCCTTGCGAGCCCCAAACTCTGGGCCCCACCTGGACCCCCCAAGTACCCTCTATAGACCCTAAATATCCCCACATAGAAGCTACATAGACCCTATTTTGGGGTACTTGGAAAGTCTAGGCAAACCCTAAGACCCAGAACCCTAAACCCTAAACCCAGAACCCTAAACCCAGAACCCTAAAGCCTAAACCCTAAACCCTAAACCTGACCCTTAAAAGGAAGTAGGCCTTGACATCGCAAGCCAGGCGCGGCGTCGCTTGCGGCGGCAGCGCAGTGCACCTGAAAGTAGGCAAGTGGGGGTTCTTATTGTTCAGGGGTTTGGGGTTTAGGGGTTTCAGTGTTTAGGGTTTGGAGTTTAGGGGTTTTGAGGGGTGTAGGTTTTGGGGCTTGGGGATTCAGGCTTTAGAGTCCTTACTTGACAGCTCGTGGGACTTAGTAGGTTAGTAAGTACTCCTCACTGACCTAACTGGACCTATACATGCTGCCCATACTGTCCTGAGTAGGGTTATAACAGCGAGAGGCGGTTGTTCGGTCCCCTGATCCGCCAAGTATTGAGGCATTTAGGGTTTTCTAGCCTACTGCTACTGCTACTGCTGCCACTACCGCTACTACAACTCATCCTACAACAACAGCTTTTCCTTGGGCTCTTGAAGCCTTTTTGCACCATCTGTAGCCTCCGTAGAGCATCGGAGAGTATGTTTCAAGAGGATTTTCACACTTGACCAAGCTGAGAATCCCACATCCGTAAGAGTCCCCGAAGCCTTAAAATTCATCCCAACGCAATCCTGAGCCCTGAATCCTTCAGCCCACGGCCACCTAGTCTTACCTAGAGGCTTCTTGTCATTTTCATGCCCTTATGCACGCTAGACCCCCACCAACATAACATGCAGTAGCAAAGGCTAGTTCCCATGGCGCATTTGTAATCAAAGCTTGACCAGGACGATTAAGACGTTCGAAGCAATGATACCAGTCTTAGTGGCACGTGCGATATTGACAAAGCAAACCTGCTAGTT
>CAJNIZ010040557.1:87533-104023 GCA_905231905.1 Symbiodinium pilosum
TAGGGGGTAGCATTCGCAATGCGGTGCGATGTGATGTTATAAGCATCTAACCACTGTAGTATATTGGGGTTATATAGGAATAATGGAAAAGAAAATGGAAACTACTGTAGTATATTGGGGTTAGATTATGGGTTTAGGGTTTAGGGTTTGGGGGAGGATAGAGATAGAGAGATAGACATAGAGAGAGAGAGAGAGAGAGAGGGCAGGGGAGGTACTGTACATTGGGTTCTGAGGGTTCTATAGGCTTTGGGGTCAAAGCTTCGGAGGTGATGGGAGTCGTGTCTTCCTTAAGGGTCCAGGTCTCCACATCTTTCCCAAAGGGTCCAAGTACCCAAGTTTGGGTAATAATAATTATCATACAGGTTTTGGGTAAGTATATGATTATTAGGTACTTGGACCCCTAGGGTTTTTTAGTTTGTATAAGGGTCAAAAGGATATGTACAGACATATAGTGATATCTAGGGTTTAAGGGTCCCAATGCCTAAATTCTAAGAAGTCATTCAAACAACAGCACCTGGCAGCGATAAGCCCTCAAACTTTGGTTCTTCGAGCTTCTGGAGTTGTAAGGGGATGAGATAGCGATCCTAGAATGGTGTCATAAAGACCTATTGGGTTAAGGATCTAGGGTTCCGGGAGTTGAGTAGTACTTGTGATTCAGAGGGGGATTCTGCTTTTTTCAGTATAGAGGAAGATTATGTTCTCTTGCAGAGTCTAGTAGTTTATAAGAAGGATATGACCATGGTTGGTACCACCAAAAAGCGCAACTCATTTAGGAGTTCCAAGAATGTTAGGTCTCTTAGGTCCCTCAAAAAAGGGATGTCTGCGTACATGCACAACATATATATATACATATATGTGTATATATAGCTTGGGTTTACGGGGTTTTCCTTTTAGTTGTTTAGGGTTTAGGGTTATGGTTTTAGGGCTTGGGGCCAGGGCTTCTTATGGCATGGGCGCGCATGGCGCTTAGAGCTATGGTCAATGTTGCCCTGGTATGGATTCCCATACCCTAAGGGACCAAGTACCTAATAATCATATACTTACCCAAAACTTGTACTATAATTACTATTACCCAAAACCAAAGTACCTAATTATTGGGTACTTGGACCCTTTGGGATAATTCCCCACTGTATGCTAATCCCCGCAGGTTCCCCCTTAGCATTGTTAGGCCAAATTATGACCTATTAAAGGGGCACCTAGGTTGGGGTGGTAAGGGGGGTAAGGGGGCGGGGGGGTGGTAGAGGAATCCATGACCAAAGTATTTTCTACTTGTAATCCCCACCCATCCGTAGGGTTCGGGGCTTAGGGGTTAGGGTTTAGGGTACCCCAACTTGAAGAGCGTAAACCCTAAGCACCCAAACCCTAAACACCCCAAGCTAACCTCCTTGTCTCTCATCTTTTTTTTCAAGCTCCAAGCCTTCCAGCCCGACCAGTTTAAGTAAGGCACAGGTAGCGAGTTAGAAGTGGAGTTTTGTTACCTGGAAACCCAAAGTATGTAGCATAATGGCCTTTTCGGCTACATTGAAAGGTTTTGAGGCATTATTCCAGCTACTTCTGGGGCTCATGCAAGCCCAACCCCAAAACAAGCACCCGATGATTCCCCTGTGGCGGGTATAGGGTCTTTCTTCTTGTAGGGGTGCCATTGCCAAACTTATGTAGTCACCCTAAACCCCAAAAAGCCCAACACGCTAATCCCCAAACTCCCCAAAGTTACAAGCACGCAAAATCCCAGCCTAAACCCCAAACCCCAAGATCCACACCATGTGCCTTAAACCCCCCGAAGCCCAGCGCCCTAAGCGGTGTCAACTGGGCAGGGCGTGAGGTTACCCCAGGGCCTCCAGCGAGGCCAGCAGCACAGCCCAGAGAAAGGCCTGGGTTTGGAATTAGGGTTTAGGTGCGTTTAGTTGGGTGTACCTGGACCCCATAAGTGTGTAAGATAATGGCCTTTTGGGCTATATTTAGTGGTTCTGGGCCATTATTTTAACTACTTTGGGGGTTCAGGTAGGGATTACCTGGATCCCAGAAGTAGGCAGACTAACAGCACAATTGAAATATGACCCACACAACATCATTCTAAATACGTTTGGGCTTCAGGTAGGGGCTAGGTCTTAGGGCTTAGGGTTAAGGGACTACCCGTGACAGGGTTAAAGGTGTCGAGCTATGCCCTCAGCCCTGAACCCTAAAGATTGGACCAGGGATCGTGCATCCTTGCGGTGTTTTAGGATATGCCAACCCTGGGTTGCCTGTATTCGATTGGTCTAGGGCTTAGGGTTTAGGGTTTATTACTTACTACAGGGGTTGGGGTCTAGGAGCAGAGCCCAAAGCAAGGTAGTACCTGTAGACTTGGGGATATGGGGGTTCTGCCTGTTTGTAGGGGATTTAAGTGGCCTGGGTTTACATTGCAGTTGCACGGCATGCGTCTAAACCCTACAGCCTGAAACGGGTTATATAGGGATAAAGGAAACTGGAGACTATTTAAGGTGTAGGGTTTAGCGTTGAGGGTGTAGAGTTTAATAACATCGATTCTGTCCCAAATACCCGTCATTTTAGCCTTTAAATTTGAAAACAAGGGGCAGACATGCAATTGGTATGGCTATTGGCATGTTCCAGATATGCATGCCGCAAATTTGGCTTTTGTTGGGAGCTTGGTGCTACGAATTTCTCAAGGTGGACGACTACGCATGTCCTCTGTCATCACTCAGATAGAGTTCAGCAATTCCATGAAAAAAGGCTTCAAATCCCTAACGCGCCAACCCTAAACCGTACCCTGCAGAAAGGCTTCATGCATGAGACAGGGCCTACAGGTCCAAGAATCCCAATGCAAGGGCCGCTAGAGCCTAGGCTTCGAACACCATTCTGATCTTATTGTGGTTCTGAAAGCCCAATACGATGGCCTTTCAAACTCCACAAGTGCACAAGGCAGGTTCTCAGAATCAGGGGTGCCGTTTCCGGAACCTCTCGATAAGGTGTATAGTTTATTGGGTTCCATTGGTGGTCCCAAACTCATGAACCGCTTTTTGGCCATTTCTCAAGATACGCCCCCGTCATTTGCTTAATGGAGAGACATTCTGTCCGTATGATCCGTATTGCCGCTGTGGTCCTGCGGCATGCTGTTGAGATGGCCCCGTATATGCTTAGTATTCGATCTTTAGAGGTACAGAAATGGGATCCCAGTTGCGGAAATGCCAATATGATGACACCTTCCTTCGACTTCCGCACGTTCTTCGTCCAAGCAATAATCCCAAATGCGTCTTCATAGGCTAAAGTCCAGACCTTAGAAAGCAACCCACAGATCTGAAACAAGAGCCTTTCTCTTTGCCCTGAAGGCCCGTGAAGCGTCCGGCACCATCACTATCGCAGCCGCCGTGTGAGCCGTCGCCGAAGCGGCGATGGAAGATGAAAGAGGAATGATACTTTCTGGGTAGGGCTATTAGGAACCCCCGGCAGAACCTACAATGCTCTTTTCAGAAATTTTAGCTGCAAGCCCCAACCTCTGAATGCCCAGCACCCTGTGAGACTGTACACAATTTCATACTCAACGCACAAAAGCAGTAGATGCATTCATCCTGTCTGCTTCCTGAGATAATGGACCCTTCATACACATGATTGATGGAACGGCCTCATACCTACTATACCTTAAAATTTCTTTAAGCCTAGAATCGATGAATGAAGGTGAGGCCGTGTGACCCTCATTCTGCCAAAGGTTGAGCCAGTTCACCCTGAGCCCTAGGAGTGTTTGCCTGAGCAGTACATGCTTCACTCTTAGAGTCCCCCTTAAGCAGATAGAATCTGAAGTTCTCCAAACCATAACTATCAGATCCCCATATACTCAATATTGTATCTACTTCAGGGGGGCTATAGCCCCTGACCGTATAGACTCCTAAACCCCAAATCCTAAACCTTACTCTCCTATGCATCCCAGCGTCCCTGGAGTGTCCTGGGCCTCAGTGGCAAAGCCAGTGAGGCGGCAGATAGCAGAGTCCTGCACCAACTGACTGATACTTGGGTTTAGGATTTAGGGTTTGAGGATTAGGGTTTAGGCTTTAGGGTTCAGGGTTTGGGTTTAGGGTTTGGGGTTTAGGGTTTGGGGTTTAGGGCTCAAGGTTGAGGAGTTAGGGTTTGGGGGTTTAGGGTTCAAGGGGCTTCACTTGCAGGTGTCCTCAGTAGTAGATCCAGCCGATGTCCTGTAGCTGACCGCAAAATATTTTGGAAGAACAGCGGTGCCGTACAGCAACTCCTCGTCAACGGATGGGGCACAGTGGGCGAGGATATCCTTCATGTCTACACTTCATGTGCTTTGTGAAGAGGGTAAGGGCGTTAGGTTATGCCACACTTCATGTAGCCCTCCATCAATTGGGGGCTTCCTAAAATCAGGAGCCCCAATAAAAAGGAACATAATGATCTCTTCACCCCAAAATTGCACCCCCTAATATCAAACAGTAAATTCAGGTGGCTGAATTTCCTGAAGAATCCTTCAATTGGGGAAGACTACGTTTCAAACGGGCCGCCTGATAGTCATAAGGGGCGGTTCAATGGCTACTACATTAGTTAAACACGTCATTGACCATTTCATTAGTTGACTGTTGAAGCAGCTGCTATTCAACGTGCAATTCAGTTTCCATGGAGTTCAACACGATTTTAAAGGAAGCTCTATCCATTTCTTTCAATACAGAACGCCGCTAATATTAACAGTTTTTCGGGGTCTGGATTGTTAATCATATGGTGTTGGTGGGGGGCGGGGGGGGAGGGCTATACGAGGGGAGCGCGATGATTTTGGGATCAATGTTGGCGTTGGGGGAACTGCAATTTTTTTAGGGCTTCTACATGGGGTCGCAGCATGGCTCGGTTGGAAGCCGTTCTGTGAACTCACTAGTCCTAAGGGTCCAAGGACCCAAATAATAGGGTTTTAGGGCACAAATACCAATAATGTTATGGTATTTGGGCCCTAAACCCCATTATTTGGGTCCTTGGACTCTTAGGGTAATGAGTCTTACCAGACCATGTTTGTTCGAAAAAGCTGCAGAGGATTTTCGGATTGGGATGCGCAGTACAAGTTTCGTCAGGAAACAACTAAGGATGTGACCAACACTTGAGAAACATAGCTGACGCTGAACTGTGTACGAAGATCTAGGAAGAGACTACCTTGAGCGTACCCGTCCCAAGCAATCATGCACTTCCCTCCAGCAGAAACTCTGTTACCCACACCCCGATTTATTCCGTTATTGGCTACTTGGACCCCTTCAGCTACCATTATTGCAGGCATCTGCATCTCTTGCTTGAGTGGGGAACACTGCGGAGGGCGAAAAGCGTAGGGCGAGAGCAGGTCAATGGGTCGGATGTACAATGAGTTATCAAGGTGATACAATGTAGGTATTCTTGCCAGTGTCTCGAACCTTTCGGGTACACCAAGGCATGTACTTGGACTCGTTTTTTGGGTACACCACGCGCGAGGACTTTGCGACGGAGTATTTGATGGCCTAACAGAATACCAATACATTTGGATGTGCATTTGACGTACTCTGGCAATGCAATGGCTCTGGGATCAGAACGTTGGTCATAATTTCCACAGGCTTCTACATTACATGGGACGCCCTGTCATTGCTGATTTTTTTACTTGTGGGTGAACTTAAGGCAGCTGGGCTCCAAACCTATAGTCCCCCTTAAGTAGACGGAATATTGGGATATATGGGGATCTTCTTATAAGACACCCAAAGCCCTATTCTATCTACTTAAGGGAGACTATAAACCGGACTCTCTATACGAAGAACCTCTTAGTACCCTCAACCGGGATATGTTTGGCCCCTGATACTGGGTATTTGGGCCCTAATGGAGTGTATGTGCCATAAGGGTCCAAGTACCTAATAATATTCATATACTTACCCCAAAATCCTAAGTACCCCATTATTGGGTACATGGACCCTTAGGGGTGGAGGGTCCAGGGAACAATCCTCAGCGCTCAAAATGAGCAGCGGCGAGGGGTGCAACAATGAGGCCCTAGGGTCAAAGACTTTAAGTTTGTAGCCTTAATGTTTGTACCCCTAAGTTTTGGGTCCCAAATACCCTTACTGAGGGACATTATTCCATGGTTTAGGGACCCAAAACCCAAGGGTACAAACCCTAAGGGTACAAAGGAAAACTCCCTGATAGGACCGAATCGAGGCGGCACGGGTGCCAATGCTAGAAGTAGGGAATAAGGGAATACAATCCCTAGATCTTATGCTCTCTAATTCCCTGAAAACCACCAGTGAGAAAAGGGTCTAAACAGGATGCCATATAAACTACGGACTCTTCCCTGAACCCAAAGCCCTCCCCTTCATAAGGGCTCCGTTAGGCTCCCAAGGTGCTTCTTACTAGGGGTTACGGGAAAAAACATAGGGTCTCGGGTTTAGGGTTAGTAGGGAATCAGGGAATACATTATACTACATGTGATGTGTAAAGTAGCTGGAAAGTTTTTTTCATGATGAAGGTCCAAATGCACATCTCCACTCTAGTTTGCTCACTTTCCTGCGCTGCTTCTTGCACATGAGCCGTTGGTTTGGTCATGTGCCTAAGATGCACGGTGTCCCGCTGCCGCGCATGCGAACTGCGCAAATCACAGGGTATCAACATGCGCCACAGTTGACATGTACCCCTATAGTCCTGATCCTGCTACGTCTCGCATTTGCGTTCAGCCAGGTGTTCATAACGAGCGCCCATTCCTAACTTCGGACCCTACTTATACTAGGCAGCATCACACGCAGCACTCGGAACCTCAAACCTCACTAAGCGGTCTGACAGTCATTTTAGACATAACGCTTTAGAGCAATGCCAGCAGCCTAGATGTCAAGAAACAAAACGTCCTCCTGCAAGCCTGCAACAAGAGCCTTTGGCTTTGTTCCCTTACGGGTCCAAGTACCCAAATATATAGTTCAGCTTTCCGGACCAGACACTTTTCAGAACCCAGTGTTTGGGTATAGATAGACTGTGGAGCTTTTCAAAACGGGGCTTGCAGGATCCTTCAGGGAACTCTATCCTCTAATTATCCTAGGGCCCATAGATCCCATGGCGGGCGTTGGCTTGGATGATGATGCCAGCAAGGTGCCAAAGGAAACCGAGAGGCTGGGTGAAGGGTGCATAGTTCAGGGTTTAGAGTTTAGGGTGTATAGGGTCTATAGGCTTTAGGGTGTAGGATTTAGGGTTTCGGGCTCAGGATTTAGTATTCAGGGTTTAGGGTGTAGGGTCGTGAGGTTCAGACTCGACGGTCCTAACGAAAACCTGACATCCTAGGTGGTGTCCAGGGTTTTGGGCTCAATACCTTGGGAGTCAATTCAGCATTCAGTGTTTGGGTGTTGGAGCTTCATGCGTGCTATTTTGGGTTTATGATTCAGGGTGTAGGGTTCGGGGCTCAGGGTTCGGGATTCAAGGCTAATGTCCAGAGTTTTAGGTTTAGGATTCAGGGTTGAGCGTTCAAGGTTTGGGGCTCAGGGTTCGGGGTTAGACGCGGCTGCCTCAAGAACCTCAACCCCTCAATGTCCTCAAGACCCTGAGCCCTGCAACCTAGACCCTCTTAGACTGGACACCTCAAACCCTAAGTCCCTAAACCCTGAATCCTAGTCCTGAAATCCTAGATCTTCATCTCTAACCCTCGAACCTCCTTGGGACATAGCTTGTTGGGATTCCTTCATACTCCTATTCCAGGTACCTAAAAGTTAATCCTGAGTAGGGGTCCTAAGTGCCACGTAGTACCTAACCCCTTACCCTAAGGGTCCAAGTATTCAAGAATCATATACATACCCTAAACCGGTACTATAATTACTATCACCTAGACCCCAAGTACCCAATTATTGGGTGCATGGACCCCTAAGCCTTAAACACTAAACCCTAAACCCCAAATATCCGTATATACCCCCTTTAAAGGGACCCAATTATTGGGTACATGGACCCCTAAACCCTAAACCCCTAAACCCTATATACCCCCTTTAAAGGGACCCAATTATTGGGTACATGGACCCTTGGGGAATCTTCAAGCCGCCAGCTTTGAAAGGGCGCCTGCCGAACCGGGGGATGCCACGGTCTGAGTGTGTATGCAGGGTCTTCTCTGAATTGGTTACACGGCTGGGGGTTTAGGAATTAGGTTTTAGGGTTTAGAATTTAGGTCTTAGGGTTTCCGGTTTAGGCTTAGGGTTTGGGGTTGAGGGTTTATAGGGTTCAGGGATTAGGGTTTAGGGTTCAAGGGCTATAGGGTTTGAATACCCACAAAATAGTGCGTAGGGTTTAGGGCTAAGGGTCTAGAGAGAGACACCAATATGCCTACATAATAGTAGATGGGCTTTGTTCCACATTTTCCTAGACCCCATGTAGAGCCCAAATACGCACAAATAGGACCTACTTAGATCCTCGTAGGGGTACTTGGGGGGTGGTGGTCCTGGTTTGCTTTACTAATAGGGTTTAGAGTTACTAAGGGTCTAGTTTACTCTGGGTAAGGCTTGCGGATGAAGGCTTCTGAAGGTTTAGGGACCTGGGTTCGAGAATCAGGCATTAGGGTTTTGGCTTCAGGCCTGAAGAATAGGATTCAGGGGCTTAGGGTTTAGGGCCTATATGGACTAGAGTTTACAGATCACGTTCTGCGAGGGTATTCCAGAAAGAGAGGCCCTCTTTCAGACCTCGAATATACGGGGGTCCTGTTTACATCCCCCCCAAAAGAAAAGAACTCTGAGTTGTTCAGCTCGCCTAACTACCCTTGACCTTTCAAGCAAAAGTTACAGGTCATGAGCAGGGAATGAAAGTATGGCAGCCGCCTACGAAGTACTCTGTTGTTTTGAGTTGAGGGTTTATGGTTTTGGGTTTAGGGTTTGGCGCTTCAGGGTTTAGGTCGAGGGTTTGCGATGGTCAGTAGTGCGTGATCGAATGGCTAGACCTGTGTAGAGGCATAGACAGCATGAAATAATAACATTGCGCAGCTAAGTTCGCCTTGAGATCCACAGCAGTGGATGCAAATGCGTGACATAATCACAATGGAGTGCGTCGACAGCTTTCTAAGTCCAAGGCGTGCGGCGTGCTGGGAAGTTCTGGAGGCATTATGGTCGTGGCAGTTGCTGACCGTTGCAGACGCACTATGATATTTGGGACCTGCAGCCCTAATATTTGGGCCTCATATCCCCATCCCATCCCCATATAACTTTTTATATCCCCATAATATTCAGTAACCCTAAACCCTAACCATAAGCCCTAGACCCTAAATCCCAAAATCCTAAACCCCTAAAGCCTAAACCCAACATAATATTCATGAACCTTCATGTTTGAGGCTGCTTCGCAGGCGCCAGTGACCACAGAGGCTCCAAAGTCTATCGGATCGCAGCGCCCTCATCCAGGGTTGTTTTTTGGTTGACTTGCTGTTTGGATCCCCAAAATAATGTAGAATGATAGCTTCTTTGACAGATTTGAGGCGTTTTGGGTCACTGGGTTTTATCTCCTTTGGAGTTGGAGGTTGCAGCCCCTAAAACCTAAAACCCCAAACCCTAAACCGGATCCTTGCAGTGGTCCACTGATGTTCACCTTTCAGCCCCTACCCTCCGGCTAGGACCGTAAGCGCCAAGTGCAAAACTATGGGGGTTAAGGATTCCAGTGCAGGGTTTTAGGGGTTTAGGGTGAGAGCTTAGGGTTTGGGGAACCCTACATCCAAAGCCCTTAACCATAACTTGTAGTTTTCATCTTCTTTTGACTTGAACCCTTCCTTCCTTCCTTGGCACTTTGCTTGGACCTGAGACACTTATTTTCGGGGATTCCGTTATATTCCCATTACAAGCACCTAGATGTTAACCTTTAGTAGGGGTCCTAAGTTCCACGTAGTTTCCTTTCCGCCGCGAGAAGGCTCAATGAGTCGGTAGGCAATCCTCTGCAATTTGTTTTTTTTTTTCCGGTGGGAAGGGGGGGGGGTGGTGTGGTGGTGGGTAATGCAGGCTCATATTCCTTAAAAGGTGGACCGTTAGGAGATCATCTTTCTGTGCTCAACGGCAAAAAAACGCTACTCAAGTGCAACGGTTCAGGGTCTAGGTTTTAGGGTTTGGTGATCTTCCTCCCTAGTATTACACACCCTGCCCCCACCTCACATATTAGATAGACCATCAAATGAAACATAATCCGCGCCCTTGGCTTTTGCAAGAAGACTATAGAACAGGATTTATGCTTGCCAATTCATGTTTTCCCTTCTTGTGCCAGAACTACCTGACCTACCTGGAAGATATCGTATACCGGAATATCCTTCGGATGATCTTTTCAATTTTGTTCAGCCGCATACGCTGATGACTTTTAGACATCTTTGTCATGCCAAAATGAAAGAAGGGTCAGCAGCTTACTCTCCCCAAGCTACATGGGAATCCGATGAACTAGACTTTACAGGACCCTATTCCAAGTTTCATGTTAGGTTTTGAGAGCGTACCTCTTGCGACAGCTACTGAAACCCTAGATTGTAGAGTCCTCAAGGGGAGGGCGGGAAACGGGAGAGATAGTAGGGAAGGAAGAAGGACAGCATAAAATCCTGGCTTCAGCCAGCCTACCTTTTGTTTTTTGCCAGAGGCCTTTTTTAATGTCTACCTTAGATTTGGCACTGCTTTGCAATTGGACCCGAGCAATATGAAAATTTCTGAAACTAGCCCTTTGGAACCCCTATCAGGGACCCCCCCCTCCGCCATCCCTTTGTGATCCCCATGTATAAATAGAACCCGTCAAGGCACCTCCATTTTGGGAAATCCCTTTTCTGATAGAACTCCAAAGCGTGAAGCCCTCGCCTCTAGGACAACCGATATAGATACATTGGTTATTCTAGGTACGCTCACATTCCTTAACCCCCACCCCTTAAGTCCTAAGCCTCAGATTCGTCTGACCCAGGTACTTTAGCTGGCGACCCCTACCTTGGATCTGCCGGCGCAGTTTTCTTCGACACTCGCACTTGGAGGGTCCAGCAGCTAAGAGTAGTATTTTATGTAGGCGCATCATGGTTCCCAATACTCATATGGTGTAAGATTCTTTCCTGTTTTGGGTATGAGTTCAACCACCAAGCCCAACTCTCCTCATAAGAGGGCTTCTCAACACTGGGTACCCAAAAAGACACACGGGCAATAGTGGGAAGATAATTGGATTGATTACCGGGATCCCCATGAACAGCTCCACGGGAATCATTTTGAGCGACACCAATATGGCACAAGCCAAATAACCACAACCTGCATAGTACAGGCATGCTTGACTTTGCGTTTTAAGTTTTTGCGCCAGGTGGGTGTGCTTCTTGCTGGGCATCTTCCTGCTGACCAAGTTTCAAATAGCTGCTGGGAGAAGATTGAGTCTGTGTCGAAAGTTGCTTTCAGCTTGCAAGTTAAAACCAGAACCAGTAAGCAAATTTATGGGAGCCCTCAGGCCTTGAGTATCCCATCACTAATGACACTACTCTTCGCCCCCCCAATGATAGATAGTTGTTGATTTAGCCTGCGTTGCTGCTGCTAACATTCGCATTTTGAGTTTACACCTGATCCCAGTGTAGATGAACACAACCCTAGACCCGGTCTATGCCTAAACCTAGCAAGCCGGGTAGTAGGGGCCTGCAACACTGCGCGTCCTGCAAGTAAGTGGTCTTTTAGCGGACCACGCAAGACAACATTTCTAGTCTAATATCTTGACAAAAACACAAAAATTTTGAAACTGTTGGAGCATAAGCCAAAGCTATCCACGAGCGTCTTACCTCTTTAGCCTTTATCTGAGCCATAATCTAAGCTCCTGCAAAGGATTGTATAGGGAACCAAGATACGGGTTAATGAGGGGTATATTCGGAGTTTAGACTATAGCTCTGAGGAGTCAGGAGCCTCAGGAGCATGAGGCCAGCCACAAAACTGTTCATAAAGCCTGAACTGGGTTTTAGGGTAGTTAAGGGTTTAGGGACTCACACCCCAAACTCGACCACGGCCCCCCAAGTCTAAAACCCCAAGCATTACATCCTCGCAGTAGCCCCAACACGAATCAAGGTCTAAACCCTGAACAAAGCCTAAAACCCAAGGTCACACACCCAAACCCAAACTTTGAGCCCAAGATCTCATAACCTAAACACTAAAAGCGCACTTTCTAAACCAAAATACCCAAACTCCACAGCCCATAATGCCCAAATCCTGTGGCCTTCCTGGTCTCAGGCCATATATAGTATAAGCGCAAAGGCTTAAACTGTGAGCCCTAAAGCCTTTATAAGCCCTAAACCCTAAACCGCCGTCCTAGGTGTACAACGATTCGCCCTGCGCAGTTTTGGGGATCCAAGGGCCCGTTACCGCTGCGGATCTCAAGAAGGCGGGGTATTTAGGGGGTTAGGAGCCTCAGGTTTAGGATTAATGCTTCCGGATTTAGGAGCTATCGGGCTTAGGATTTAATGTTCAGGGTCCCTAAACCCGAAGCTCTAGACAATTGGGTTTTAGGGGGAAGGGTTCAGGCTGCATGCAGGCTGTAGGATTTGGGTTTCAGGGTCTGGCGGTTGAGACTTCAAAGGTTCAGTGGCCAGTCTTCAGGGTTTTGGGCGATATACCGTAGGGCATCATGGGGTTATGGGGTGTATGGGTGTAGGATTTGGGATTAATTTAGATACGATCAGTACCCTCGGCTGTCGAGTTCGGGAAGGGATGCTGTGACATGCTCGGGATTCCAATGATATACATTAGGTTGACTCCCCACCCTGTAGTAGTGAAAAAAAGAGTAACAAGGATTATATTGAGGTCCTCTTGCATCCCTCTTCTACCACAACTACAGGGTGCGGCGTCCTCCTCAGATATATAATATATAATAAATACCGTCAAGCAGTGAGAACAACTACTGGCATATTGCTGAGCAAAAGCTGGCCTTAAACATGTCAGGGACCCGAATCCAGGAAGGACGGGAAAAGGATTCCTTCGAGATTTTACCAAGCCTGCTGATCCTAACATGGAGCCCCCTTAGTAACTGGACCTCGAAAACAGATAACATAACGGCCCCAAAGCTTGAAACAAAATCACAATGGCCATTCGTCTACAGAATTTTGGTGTTCAGGAAATTAGCCATGGCGGCCTAGAGCTTTCTGAAGATTGGAACCTGGTAAACTTCTCCCCAAAGTGTGCAATGTATTTTTGGGCTTCAGGGGTCTAAACCCTAAACCTTAAACCCTAAACCCTGAACTTTGGTCTAAACCCTAAACCTTAAACCCTAAACCCTGAAGTTTGGTCTAAACCCTAAACCTTAAAGCCTAAACCCTGAACTTTGGTCTAAACCCTAAACCTTAAACCCTACACTCTGAACCTTAAACCCTAAAAGCCCCCCATCTTGCTTTTCAGGATCTTGCTAGCTGCTAAGGGACCTTAGCAAAGATGCCAGGCGGAAGAAAATGGAAACTACAATGGAGCATTCTTGTACTAGGGTTTAGGGTTTGGTGGGAAACCAACCTTAAACCCTAAACCCCAAAACGCATAGCAAGCTCCTTAAGCTGAGGTATCTCGCCAACCCCGCTAAACATGATTCTTACGGTTGAAATTCAAGATCCCGCTTGACGTTCATACACTTCATTCCTATAATTCCCGTGGTATAAGAGGTCACGCAGGATGTTTGACTGTACTAGGCATGGGTATCTTCAAAGATATGTGTGTCTCCCTTACTTACCTAGGCCCTTAAGTTCATACAGAAGTTAATACAGAACGCTTACATTGGGCCATGAAGCCTTGCAACAGTACCTACATTGAGCTACTCTCAGACGTAGAGTTATTCTGCAAAGCCTAAACCGTAAACCCTAAACCCTATACCCCTGATAGCTGGGATTCCCTCCCTGGTCACTCCACATGTTTAGCCTGTCGTGAAGCTCCGGTGCCAGGCTTTTAGGCAACTGTCCATGTGCACGCGCCTCGCCAGCAAGGAGGAGCCTCCGGCGGCTAAGCAATGCAGCAATACAAACATACACGGACGGTAGGCTTTAGGGTTTAGGATGTTTTTTGTGTGTGTTAGGGGTCATTGGATTCAGGGTTAGGGTTCAGGGGCTTGGGTTAAAGAACCCTGAACCTGAAACCTTAAACCCTAAACCATGGGCCTGACTTATCGGGGACGTCAGGCGATGGGATCGTCCTAAAACTGCTTCCGCTTGCCATACACCTAAAAATCAGTCAAACCCAAAACTCTAAGCTTGAAAAGCCCTATACACGCTAAACTGCGTCCCCGCGGAAGAGCAGATGTGAACTTCCCTTCAGCTTCCACTAAGGGTTCCAACAGGAGTCTAATGGGGTAGGATGCAGGGATACACGTCATTTATATATACACATATTATCTATCTATCTAACTATCTAGGGTTTGGGGGTGGGGCTTTTGTCTTCGCGGCTCGGTGGTATCACCCTACTTGCAATTACCCTAGCCGGCCTTACATAGGCTGACCCAATTCTGAGTAGGGTCAGAATTTCAAATATTACCCTAAACCCTGAAACCCTAAACACTGATCCCTAAAACCCTAAACCCCTCAGCCCCCAAATCCTCAAACCCTTCAACCCCTAGTCTCTAAAACCCTCAACCCAACCCCTAAACCCCCAAACCCAAAACCCCTCAACCCCTCAGCCCTAAACCCCCAAACCTTAAACCCCAAACCCTGAACCCTAGACCCTCGCTGCCAAGTCTCGTGAACCTGCAAGAGTCTTGGGTGCCCAGGGTTTAGGGGTGTAGGGTTTAGGGTTTAGCATATTGGGCTTAGGGTTTGGGGGTGATTAAGGTCAATCTTTCCAGGTTCCTTCTTTCTGGAGTGCTAATAAAGTAAGACCCTACGAATCCACGTGCCCAAGTTGTTGGGGATGGGCCAGAAATACTGGCATCTGAATGGTTTGCGGCACCTGAAACCATAATTTTTGGCTGCTGAGACTCTGATTAGAGGATCTTTGTTATCTCGGGCCTTATCAGAATTGCCCTATAAGAGTCAGCTGAATATGTGGTATCATGTTTCAAGATTCTCATTCTAGGAGTTGGTATTACCAAGACCTTTTGATATCTGAATCCTACATAGTCCTGTATCCCTACAAGCCCTAAATTCGTTTGCACTTGATTCTCCGTTAAACAGAAAATCTTGGACCTCTCGTATAGCCAGCGCAATATGCTTCAAGGGTTTTAGCCTCTAGGACGACTGACTACATGGGACTTCTGTTCGGATACGTTTTCTTTCTTCGGCTCTATCTCTTGTTTTTTCAGGTGGGGTTTTAGTAGGATGAAAGGAGGCTTCTGCGTGGCTAGCTTGTGGTACAGTTCCTATGATTCGGGTATCTGACAGCACCATGGTCACCCAGTACCTGAACTCCAACTGCATTTGCGCCAGTCCTGAGAAATTTGCACTGTGTAGATCCTAAAACGTAGATCATGTTCCTCGTGTGTGCATGTCTTATCATCGGGAAGATATGAGCAGGCAAGTAGGTACCAGAAAAGGTAAGAAGATAGACTCTCTTTGGGCTGGGTACGGCCTTAAACCCTAGACCCTACGCCCTTAACTCTATGCCCTTAACTCCAAACCCTAAACTTTTAAATCTATACCCTTAGCCCCAGACCCTAAGCACTTAACTCTCAAACCTAAACCCTACATCATGGGGTCTGCAGCCGTGGACCCTCAACCGTGGATCCTAAACCCCCCAGCCCTCCTTCTAAACTGAGACCAAAACCCAGGATCTGCTGACTTTTTTAGGGTTTAGGGTTTAGGGTTTAGGGTTAAGGGGCTCAGGGTTTAGGGTTGCGTGTTTAGGGTTTAGGGTTCAGGGTTTGGGGTTTCGGGTTTAGGCTTTAGGAGTTTAGGATTTAGGATTTAGGGGTGGAGGGTAGGGGTTTGGGGTTTAGGGGTTTAGGGTTTCGTGGTTTCGTGTATAAGGTTTAGTCGTTGGGGTTTAAAATTTGACCAGAGACCTTAGACCCTAGACCTGCCCACTCTGACCCTGGAACCCTAAACCCTGAACTCATCTCCTGAACATTTAAATCCTAAACATCAACCCTGTGATTACTACAGCTTATAACTCTGCACCCTACCCACAAGCTTTAGACCTCGACTTTTATCCTCCACCCCAACCTCTGTTATAGACCCCGTTTCAAAAGGCATCCGGACCGTCTCCGCGGCCGTTTGAAGCGAGCCCCGACGGAGGAGGAGGCTCTGCAACCAGGATTGGAGAGTGCTTACCTGGACCCCAACAGTATGTAAAATAATGGCCTTTATGGCTGTTATTATGGGTTTAGGGACATTATTTTACATACTTTTGGGGTTTAGGTACTGGGGTAAGTATGGAATGGGGGAATATGTGCTATAGGGTTTGAGGGTTTGGGGTCAAGGGTTTAGGATTTAGGGTTTAGGGTTGGTATAGAGAAGCTGGGGCTCCTTTACAATCAAGTCGCAGCTATAGGGTCCTACTTTGGAGGTTGGAGTTACCCAAACCCAAGGGGATTATAGGGGATTATATAAGGGAGTATTATAGGGCTTATTAAGTGGGATACTAGGGGTTTAGACTATATGT
>CAJNIZ010040557.1:109830-136209 GCA_905231905.1 Symbiodinium pilosum
TCTCTCTCTCTCTCTCTCTCATTGGCGGGTGGAGAAAGATCTTTCGATGAAGGTTTATGGGATTCTGAATGGGTTTAGGCCTCAGTTAGATGTGGTAATCAGGCTCCATGAACCTCCAGCTTGGTGTTGTTGGGGTGTTCTCATGCTGGAAGCGATGTCGGTTAAACCGCCAAGAAGCTTAAGTGACTAGCGAAAGTTGACCGATGCAACCCCTGTATAAGTGTAGTATATACATATATATCATGTGTATATATATATGTGTATAATATACTATGTGTCCCACACCCTGTTTCCTTTTTCCAAGGCGTTACACTCATCTTGGTAAGCATTAGCTGATCCCGCGGGCTTGTCAGGGTACGGAAGTCAAGACTTTTTGTGGCGGCTGAGGAAAGAATGCTGGTCACGGGATTGCAGTGCTGAAGGATTTGAAGCTTTTGGCGTTTGCATGGTGCTACAAGCATGTGCTCACGAATGAAATTCTGCTTCCATTCCTAAAAGCCATAAAGACTGGGGTATTGGGGATTTAAAGCCTGATAATGGGTACTTAGGCCCCTACAGAAACCTTTGTAGCAGTCCTGTGAGTTTGATTTCAAGTTCAGTGCTTGAGATTGTTATTTGCAGCTAAATGTTTGAGAGCTCGAACAGCTCGACTGCTGCCACAGTTCAGGGTTCATTGTTCTCAGCTCCCCTAAGCAGGGTTTAGGGTTTACGGTAGGGTTACATCATGTAATTCCCCATGAACTGCTCCGCAATTCCCATTTCCAAAGCCCTATCGTCCTGGTCGCATATATCCTGAACCTTAAGCCTTTCTAGCAGACCCGCCATCCACTAACAAGTCTGAAATTTGCCCAGACTAACATAGAACTGCATATATCCCCTTGTAGACAGATGGTAATCTTTGTAAGGCAGCCTTGGGAGTTCCATGTCAGTTGGGGGCAGGGTCGATGTTTTTTTTGGCATGTTGGGGGTTTAGGGTTTAGTGCTTCGTACCGTGCACATACATCCTAATCTAAACTCCATGCTGTCGAACGTTCTAATTACCTCCCCGGTGCCACCAATCGTGAACTCAGGAGCCTGGTAACAAGGTCTAAGTAGCCGGGCACCCAATGCCCTAGATTCAGAATATAAAGCTGAAGCCGAAAATCCGAAGCCCGGAACCATAAGCTCTGAACCTTAAGCCCTATACAGGCCCTGCATCCTGAACCGCAAATCCCATGCTAGGGATCAACTAGCCCAGGGTAGGTATCATTGATTCATAGACCTTACCCGAGGGGTCATCATATACTTCCCCAAAACCTGTACTATAATTACAATTGCCAAAACCCTATAGGTACTCAACTATTGGATGCATGGACCGTTAGGGTTAGGGCCCAAGGTGGGTATTGCTTGTAGACTTCGAGGCCGCAGCATCTTAGAAAGCCCGAAAGCCCTGAACCTGTGATGTCCTACCTTTCTTGGGATATACCCTACATACTATATTACACAATAGTATACAAAAACATGCTATACTATGTAGTGCAACATAGTATAGTATACGATATTATGGTATAATAGTAGAGTATAAAAGGTTATATCCCAAGAAAGGTAGGAGATCTAGGGTCCGGGATGTGGCCGTTCTCATCGGGCAATGTTCAACGCAGGGCGGGCTTTCAAAAATCCGGCTGCAGGGGCGATTGGTCCGTACGTGCCAACGAGCTGTCGCTGGAAAGCCTCCTCAAGCCCAAGGTCATGCACAAACGTGCGCCCTCCCCGAAAGGTGGGCCAGCAGCTTTTGCAGGTGGGCATGCGGAGGCCGAAGTCGAGGAGATGACCCCAAAAGGTCCATGTAGCTATATGGTATACACTTGGGCCTTAAAGTAGGTATATGGGAACCCCTTTGGGCCCTAAGTATATACCATATACCTACATGGACCCTTTGGGGACGCCAATTTGCGGAAAGAAGCACGTTCCCAAGCCCAGGCGATGCCGAGGCACGACCAGCGGGCCCAGGCCAGCAGCGGGGACATGGATGACGCCACCGTTGCCAAGAAGAACGAGCCCAACATGAAGAACGAGCATCCAGACGAAACCTAGATCCTAAATCCTACCTGAACCCCCAAAGTAGGTAAAATAATGGCCCAAAACCCCTAAATATAGCCCAAAGGCCATTATTGTACATACTTATGGGGTCCAGGTAGATCCTAAACCCTAAATCCTAAACCCTAAGCCCTAAATCCTTAACCCTAAATCAACAACCCTGAGAACAAAGCCCCAAACTGGACAACCAGATCGGCCGCCTCTTCGCAAGCTTGGGCTTGGAGGAGCATTGGTCTTCAAGCTTGGGGTTTAGGGTTTAGGGTTGGGTGGTTTGGGTCTAGGGTTTGGGGTTTGGGGTTTAGGGCTTAGAGTTTGGGGTTTAGGGCTTAGGGTTGGGGGTTCAGGGCTTATAGGGTTTGGGCCTAGGGTTTAAGGTTGTTTCGGTTTAAGTTTAAGGGGATCTTGAGGGTCCAAAGTACGTACTCCCCAAATCCCAGGTGACGAGTACGATTATAAGGGCCCTCAAAGTATGGTTCTTGTATGCTGGACCCTTTGCCTTTATTTCTGGCTTCGGACTCTAAGGGTTCAAACACCCGAATATGGGTCTTTCAAGGGCTGACAGGGATATATCACATAGGGACCCTAACGGTTTAGGAGTCCAAGTACTTCAGAATCAGGTCCCCAACATTATAGCCTGAATGGTTTTGGGGGGCTAAGACCTCACTGTTTGGGCAATTAACCCTAAACCCTACCCTAGACCTTTAAGGGGATGGATGCTCCAGGATTCGCCAGATGTCGGATTCTCTTCTTGAAGGTTCTTTGGAATTAGTAACCATTTATAACTGGGCTTACAACCCTATTTATAGCCCCCCTTAACAGGACTTATATAGGGTCTCCCAACTATAAGTAGAGTTACAACTCATGTTATAAGTAGGAACTAAGTCCCATGAGGGCTTTAGGGTTTAGGGCTTGAAGGCTTTGAGCCGCGGAGCTCGGTGTTTTCATGGGACAGGATGATTGGTTTACAGTAGCTAGATACCCCAATATTACACTTTTCCCCATGTGTTTTCATTTTGGTCGTTTCCTATTAATGCTGAAAATCATGAAAAAAGGTACTCTAATTATTAAGGGGTTACTGGGGAACCTAGGTTGAGTGTGTAGGGCTTTGACGGGTCAGGGTCTGAGGATTTGCAGGATTTTGGGACGTTGCAGCGTTTACAGTTGTGGCATGGGGCATGCGCAAAGGGACCATGTAGGTATATGGTATATACTTAGGGCCCAAAGGGGTTTCCATATACCTACTTTAAGGCCCAAGTATATACCATATAGCTACATGGACCCTTTGGGATGCTTTGTTTTCTTTTCGAGGCTTTGGGGGACCAGCGTCTATAGGTCTAGGTCCTAAGTCTAGGGTTGTCGGTCGGAGGCTCGGGATCTGATGGAGATGCGACGCGGTTTAGGGTTTAGGGCTATAGGGTTTAGTAACTACTTATAACTGGGCTTACAGCCCTAATTATAATCCCGCTGACTGGACTTGTATAGGTTATCCCAAACATGAGTAAAATTATAAGTAGTTGCAAAGTCCCATGAACCTCCAAGTACAGGTCATAGACCCCTCATGTTGCGCCATTGTAGCTTCTTTGCATAACTCCGATTCCCAGCTAAACATCCACATGTGTGACTAGTATGTTGAAGGGGTGGTAGAGCTCTCGATGACATTTTTGGCTACTGCCCCCACCCACTAACAGGTGGACAATACTTACAGCATGCTTACATGCAGCCCTTAACTTGACCCCTCTTATAGACGATTAATGGTTGGGGCAGGGCCCAGGGTATCTTCATCTTACAAGGTAAGCTGCGCAACATGCTGGTGATCATCCGCATCTCACATAACAATTCCTTGCCTGGGTGTTGGATCATTCAGCAGGTCCTTGACTCGGCAAGTTCTGCAAGACCATCCTCCTACCTAAATCCTGAGCCTACCTTAAGGGTCCAAGTACCTAATAAATATAATATACTTACCGAAAACCTGTATTATATTTACTACTACCCGCAGGCAAAGGATCCAATTATTGGGTACTTGGACCCTTCGGGCTATAAGGCCCAAGAGCCAGGGCTTCAGATGCCAAACATCATTCAGATTATTGTATTGAGGACTGCAAGCCCATAACATGGTCATCTGGACCCTTTGGAGACCTTGTGGGTGCAAAGAGACTGGCTGCACTTTTGAGGCGTTGGCAGATCTGGTGGCAACATGCGACACAGAGCGCAAGTGAGGCATCTAGCCAGTTGTCAGACTACGAAAGCTGCTTGCACTTGCGACGCCTTGCAGTTTATCCATTTCAAAGGCATCTTGCGCAGAGGTCTGAAACACAAGACCTTTTTCAAGCAATCCACTTGGAGCCTCCTAAGACTTAGTGAGTCCTAATGATCTATAAGAGCTATAAGTATATAAGTGCCCACTATGTCTCATAAACCTCCAGGTAAAGGTTAGGCTGTAGCGGGCCTTAGGGACTCTTTATGGGGGGGGGCTCTAGCAGTGTGTAGAGACATAAGCAATGGACTACAGCGGATCTATAGGGCTATAGTGGGTGGCGGGGGACCTATGACCTATGAGGGAAGATTAAAGCCACGGGGAGCAAACACAGGGTTGTATAGAAGCCGGGATTTATAGGGTTTTGCGTTGGACTTGAAAGTGGGCTCCCCTGATAATTATATCCCAGCCTCTCCATGACTTACTGGTGTTTAGGGTTTAGGATAGAGCTTTGGGGGTTGACTTGCCGGTGTTTCAGGCAGAGCGTGGAGTCGATCTCCATAAAAACCCCCTTGTCGTCCCCCATAATCCACAAGCACAAGTGACGTGAAAGCAGGACTATCTTGGCTTCTTCTGGGAATCCATTTGGTGCGGTGCCTGGCTGCTTCGCTCACCGGATTGCAGGGGGGAGTCTGCAGTGAAATGTGGTTTTGACGATGTATCGAAAGTCCCATGCAAGCTTTTTGGTGTTCAGCTTCACAAATAACATGCAACCGCTTTGGACTACACTGCTTAGTGTGTACTTCGGAATACACTCCTTAGTGTTTAGGTTTGTTAAATGATAACATTGAAGGGGTGCAGTTGGACTATTGATGACACATGCCCGGTCCACCGGTGCAGGTCATGTTCCAAACTCAAGTTATGGAATGAAAAGTCCAGCAAATACTCTAAACCCATTCAGGGATAAAGATCTCCTACACTACCTCGAGCCACCGAAATCCAGGGAGTTGCGACACTTTAGGAACCTTACTTGGATAATCTTTGACTTTACTAAGTCTATCCAGTATCAGTAATAATCGCTAAAAACTTTCGTAAGGCTTGTTAAAGAGTAGACATACCGAGTCAAGTGATCCTCCAAGTATAGGGGGTGCAAGATTTCTTGCAAGCGGGGAACTTGTCAAGATCGGGACGTTCATGTAAGATTCAGGCTTGGGTTCAACAGACCGGTGCCCTTCTGTTTACATAGCAGTAAAGAGACCCATGCCCTGAGCAAGTGGAGGACATGCCACAGGCCAGAGGTGCAGGGTACGCGGCACAGACGCCAGCAGAGGAAGGCACAGGGTCCAAGGCAGATGAAATTAGTCGGCGAGCGTAAGCTTGGTGACAGTGAACGTCACGGGATGAAACCCTGAGCCCGCAGAACAAATACGGGTGGCGGCATTGTCTCAACGCTGAACCCCGCATCTGGAACAGTAAACGCTGAATCATTAGCCTCAAGTCTGCGAACTTTTTCTCGTCGCATGAACAAAGATCGTCAAAGCTTGCGTTCTGCTAACTTGTTTGAATTGCCAAATTTCCAAAATTTGAGTCCGGGAGGGAAGGAACTCTGTCGAAATCCACTGTAAATTTCAATCTCAACACGGGGGTCTCTAAGCCTGAAGCAGGGGTAAAGCGACTCCTCATGGAGAAGCGCTCCTCATGGAGAAGCGCTTGCATGAACCAAAGCATGCCCCGCGCCCCACAACTTCCTGTCCTACAGCATTTGGATACTTGGGGACTTAAAGCCCTTGTGGAGCTAGACCTTTGCCACTGTGAAAACCAAAGCCTCTTATACAGGTTCAAAGTTGAGGTACCGATAGATTTTGTTGAGAACCCCCCCCCCCCCTATTAAGCCCTACAACCTAAACAACAAATTAACATTAGCATGTTGCAAGGACGATCATTACCTTCGAAGCTGGCATTATCAACACGCTTCTAGCGCTGTTGTGGCTTAGTTTCGCGTGAGCCTCATATTCAGTGTTTGACGGTTTGTTTAGTGGTATTTGTTCAGGGTATACCCTAAACCCTAGGGGAATTTGGGGCTCAGGATTCTGGCCGAAGCCCTAAACCTTAAATACTTAGTGGGAAGACCCGGGCACGATTCAGAACAGAAGCCCAGAAGCACTCGCTGCCTGAGCATGCATCTGTCGAGCCTTACACTTCCACCTAACCGGGTTGCTGTTGAGGGCCTTAAAGTCAGTTACCATATCAGGGGTATGTTGCAACTAATGAGGATTCCTCATAATTTACTTCAGGTTCCTTAGCAGCAACCCAGCTCAGGTCATGGCCTCTCACCGCAGAAGTTAGCAGAATAGGCAACAGGAGGTATACCAGCCCCTTAATTTTCAACCCCTTCACGGACAGCTACCGTAATTGAGGTGGAATGACCACGAACGAGCCAACTTCTGCCCCAAAACCTTCATCAGCCAGAAAACCTTGAAGCACGGAGCCCCAAAATCCGACAATGCCCAAAGTCCTATAAATATCAGACTCAAGAGTCCGTGTTAGAACCTCTACTTAGGGGCCACTCTCGGGGCCACTCTACCAGAAGGGGGAGGTGGACCAGTGGAACGAGCACCTCGAATATGGGCCACACGACCCCTGCGCCTCGAGGAGGGCCAACACGTCCGGGACACGGTCAAAAAGGAGCGCATCCCGAGGTCAAGGTTCGCCTACCCAAAGGGTCCATGTAGATACATGGTATATACTGAGGGCCCAAAGGGGTGCCCATATACCTACTTTAAGGCCCAAGTATATGCCATATAGCTACATGGACCCTTTGGGCTACAAGGACAAGAGCCATGCCCGAAGGGAAGACCGATCCTTCGGTCGAACCTCGTGCGAAGGCGAGGCTGGGCATCGCCGGGCAACATGACCCCGACCTCGGGTTTAGGGTTTAAGGCCAAGATCTGTCGGTGGATGCCCCGGTTCTACTTGCTGTGCAACTCGCGATCAACCGGGGGTGGTCGGCTTCCGTTGGAGACTAGCGAGCGCCTCCGAATTACCAAAAAGCTCTTTGGGGTAGTTTAACTTTAAGGTCAAAATACGCAGATATGAGTTTTAGATACCACAAACAGCCCAGAATAGCCGATTTGGCGCTTAGAGGCATGTTATTTGGTCACGTGGATGCTTTTCTGCGTCATTGCTGGACATGTTTTCCACTTTCCATGAGTCTGGTCAATGCAACCATGCAATGTAGAGGCACGAATACTTCTCACTAGCAGCCGAAAAAGGAACCAATCATAGTAAAGGCTTCCCGTATTTTGCATAGGACCTTAGGAAGGATCTGGCATAGTTTCCTAATTCCCCTTACGGTCAAGGCACCCAAATATGAGGGCTTCAGGTCCCTGCATACCACTCAGCCCTAGAGTCTAAACCCTAACCCCTAAACTCTAGACCCTAAACCATAAGCCTGACATACACCCCTCACCCCTTGCAAAAAGATGCATGTCCTTGATCAAGGCAACAATCATGTTTGAGACCTCTTGCATGCAATCACCCTGAACTCCCTATTTACATTAGGCCGGGTCCCATATGAGCTATAGTCTAAGCCCCTTAAAGAGGGTTATATAGGGGATTATCTAGGGGACTACTATAGGGCTTATTAAGGGGGATACTAGGAGTTTAGACTATAGCCTATACTTGAAGCTTCACAGGCCTTGATATCTACGTTTAGCTTGGGTTATAAAGCCACCTCTACTTTTGAGCAAGGTAGAAGAAGGCAGAGGGGGGGTGTTACAAGTACGTAGGTTCCAAACACGCGGCAAAAATAAGATTAAGCGCATATGTTAGGTGGACCCCCCCCACCCTGTAATAGTGGCCATAAGGGATAATAAGGATGATAATAGGGTCCTATCAGATTCCTAGTATACCACCATTACAGATGGGGTCCTCCTAACGGATATGCAGTGCCGTGCAATTCCAAGTATCCCTGTTCTGAGAGAACCGCAAACCTGAACCGTTGAACCTTAAGCCCACTGCTCAGAGACCAATCATAAACCTCCCCAAGTTCCCCCCCAGCATGGTTACGACTTTTTTGTTTATCAATATCGGTTGTAATTGGGTAACAACAACACTGAACATCTCTAAGCTATGCATTTTTTAAAGCAAATGGTGTGGCATCGAGCAAGGCAGCTTGAACCACGTCATTGTTGCCATTGCCAACTATGTTCGTGTAAGGGCTTAAGCTTTAGGGTTGAGAGCTCGGTGCTTAACAGGAGGATTTGGGTTTGAAGGCTCAGGTATTGAGAACGTAAGCTATAACAGGCCTTGGGTTAGCTGAGAATGAAGGAATGGAAAAGACATGAAAACTTGAAACTACTATAATGGGTTTTATAAGGACTACTACAAGGATCCATTCCTTCATTCCTAGTTAACCAAAGGCCAGAGAAGTGGAGTTGCAAGTCACCTGGGGGTTTTTCTAAAGGTCCTTGTAAAGGAGGGACCATTGGGAATGCACTTCCTGAAAAAGGGATCCTAACCAAACAGGCAAACTACATGATGGCCATTTTGGGGACAGGTATTTTGAACAAGTACTCGTACCACCTAATTGGGAAGGGGCGGTCTTCTGGAGGATGCGATGCAAATCAGTTGTCAGGATCTGCGGGCGCAGGTTGGGGAGATTTGTTAATGTACCTATCCTAGACCCCTCAGGATCCAAATAGCCCAATGCAGGCAATATTTACAGACTTTAGGACCCACTGTAGGTATGATTTGTATACTTGCATCCCTATGGTAAAGGTACCCATGCGACGTGTAGGGAACAATCCGGTAAACTCTAAGCTGAAAACCAACCACAGGCTTAAGGGGTGCCCAAACTTAAGGATATGCGTGCAGATACTAGTATTCTCTTGATGCGTGCCAAAGTCCGGAGTCATGAGTACCGTACATTGATGCGCCGCGCCCGGACTCATGTGAGAGTACATATTTACACGCTGCCCCTCCAACAATCAGGAATGCTCTGAACTCCCGCGTTGTGTGTGTATTTCACCATGAACAGACTTGTCAAGCGTTTTGCTGAGAGACTCTACGCCCGGAACCCAAAGAAAAACAAATCAAAGTTCAAGGGACATAGGAACAACTTACACCTGGGCTTATACTCCTGCTTCTGATCTCCGAAAGATGCTGCGCAGATAACCTGAACAATAATCAGGATGTAATCTCTTATAAACAAGTGCCAACCAAGGATCCAAGTACCCAAATTTTGCCATAGCCTGAATCGTAGTTGGGACCTACAGCCGGGTCCTAGAAACCTTAATCAAGGTGAGTCTCATGAAGCCCAGATACCCTAAAGACTAAACCCCTGAGGTTTACAAGCTGCTCCGTCAGTTTGGCGGGTCCGCCCCCTCAAGCTTCCCTGGCTCACAGGGACGCTAAGGGTCCAAGGACCCAAATAATGGGGGTTTAGGGCCCAAATACTTTAATATTCAGGAGATTTGGGCCCTAAAGCCCTATCATTTGGGTCCTTGAATTTCTAGGGGGAGTGTGTAGGGCATTTATGGTTTAGGGTTCAAGATGTAGGCTTCCAGGTTTGGGGTTTGGGGTTTTTGGGTAGGGTTTAGGGGTTCAGATTTAGGGTTTGAGGGTTTAAGGGTCCAGGGTACAGGCTCTGAGGGCTACCAGGAGTAGGAGCCTCCAACTACCTTCAAAACAGGGTCTATGTAGGTCCTATTTGGCTATACTTTTGTAGTACATGAGGAGGTCTAGTGGGATTTACAGGGTTTAGGGTTGGGGTTTGCGATTGTTTGGGAGTTGCAGGTTGCAGTAGCGTTGTTTCTTAGCAATGCCTAGGCCTGCGTCCCACAAACCATACAGCACCCTTAACATCCATGTCCTGCCAGCATGCAGCGGAAGATCCGGTATTTTGGGAAAATGCTTTTATTGTCAGGGCAGGGGAATTTCACTTGGCCCCGGGTGTAGTCAATAAATCTGAGACGCGTGGTGCACGTGCGGGCTACCGTAGTTGGCTATGACCTACCCAATGCGCATCTTCACGTCTTAAGCTTTCGGGTAGAAGAAGCCTAGAGGTTTCTCGGGCTGTTGTCGGAGAAGCTGGGCAGCTGCTGTCTTACAGCGGTTTTTGCAGTTTTCTTCCTTGTGCGAACAGACCTCAATGCATACAAGTTCGGGTAAGCCCAGGTCCACAAGATTTGGGGATTTCTCAAAGTCATCGTTCTAGAATCCCGAATAAGGATCTCATTACCTGTTTACCATCTGTATACCCCTTGCATTTCCTGTAGCCCCCCCCCCATTCTGAGAAACACGCGGTTGTTACGGGCTCTCCTGGTCAGCAGAGACCGATGTATTCTGTAGCTCGCTAGACATTGCGCTCATTTCTCCGGCGTGGCTGCTGTAGCATGTCCTGGAGCAATTGGAGTCATCCGTGGAGTTTGGGGAAGATTGGATGAACTCCGCGCGCTGATGGTTCAGCGTTTTGAGACGCTGACGTGCTTTTCCAGCGAGGACATTCTGCGTGATGATGAGGATGATGATGACGTGGATTCACAGTGTGGTGCTACCCCGGGAAGGGTTGTGCCCCCAAGTTATGTAGCTAGCGTTAGAAAGGCGCGCAGTTATGAGCTGTGGGATCTAGAGCCTTATGGCCATCTGCATTACCGGGTTATTTACAACTCTAAGCCATAAATCCCTAAACACTAAACCCCTATCTCCTGAACCCTAAACCCCTTAACCCTAGACCCCTTTAGCTAGATTGCGCTTCCAGGCTCCTAGTTGTGCCTGCCTAGTAACTTTCTGGGACATTTATTGGATATTTCTCAAAATTAGAGTCAGGGGTTTATTGTTTAGGGTTTAGGGCTTTACAGTTTAGGATTCAGGGAAGTGTCCATAATCCGGATCAAAGTGTTTTGGGGTACATATAGGGTTCCCCATTCAGAGAACCTACCATGTTTGTTTGGTACGTGCACACTTTCCCAACTACAGTCATTATATTTGCGCATCGCCAGAGCCCAAAACATATGATGACTCATTTCTGAACAAGGCATGCGCTCTTACGTCAATCTTACACATGCGTTCAATACCTTGGACATGCCCGAAACCCTAAACCCTAAACCGCGTGACATCTGACCTTCAGCAGCCACCCGGGTTAGGCAGGCTGTAGGCTCAAAACTTAGGCCTGCACATGATGCTACTTTCTATGTGTTCAGCAGTATGGCGCATAACAGGCAATACCAGTATGGGTGGTTGTCAAAATTATGATCCCTTTTTGGGTACCCTAGATATTAGGTGCCGTTTTCTGATAGGGATCTAGAGAGGGACCATAATTTTGACAACCACCCGTGTGCACCTGGTACCAGAAGGAGATCTGGTAGAGCCGACGCAAGTTGTGCACCCTGCTCGGGATGAAGAGCAGCGCAGTGGCCTGGACCCACAGCTTACCCAAAGGGTCCACAGCTCACCCAAAGGGTCCATGTAGCCAATAGTTGGGTACTTAGGGTTTTGGTAGTAGTAATTATAGTACGGGTTTCGGGTAAGCATATGATCATGATGTACTTGGACCCTTAGGGTCACAGCTCTTGAAACACCAACCAAAAGCTGTCATCAATCCAGCGCATTAAACTGGGTTGCTGTTCAGGAACTTAATTCAAGTTACTATATTGGGGGAACCATGTTATTTACTCCATATATATATATACACCCATTATGGTAACTTAATTTAAGTTCCTTAACAGCAACCCAGTAAATCAACTGCCTGAGACAATCCTGATGTTGCCCTGACTGTAGTGAAGGGACCTTGAACAATGTGTCTTGGCCGCCGCTTATTCAATTTCAGGCCTTTGTCGGGAAGACCTTGAACCATGTGTTTTGATTTTGCGGCCTTAAGAACACTGACCCTAAACCCTAAACCCGAATCCAGACCTTCCCTTTTAAAGTAATCCCCAAGACCTCCCGGGACCCCACCAGACCTTTATTGATGGCAGGGTTTAGGGTTTAGGGTTTCCGGAGCCCCTATTGTTAGAGGGGAAGGGGTTGGCCTAGACTAGAGTTTAAAAAGAGTGCAACTTTATTGCGTGGTTTCATCACAGTTGGGGATGGCGAAAGGTAGATAGCTTCAGATCCGAATCCGAATCTCATTTCGAGCCCGCAGCGGTCTACGGCTTATGATTTAGGGTTCAGGGCTATGTGGACGGCTCCCACAAACTCTGGCACCCTTTCAGGATACCTTCCAAGACGCATGCATGTGTAGAATGTCAAAAACCTCACATATTGCAATATCAAACTCTCATTCAGGATATGGCGCCCTTTATTTTTGGGGCCAATACAAGGAAGCTCCTAAGAGTTTAGGGTTTAGGGACGTTTGCACATAAAGTTTCCGCTGTATTCCTGTATAAGTATAGTCCGAGACTCTCAGCACTCTTTAGTAGGGTTATGGCACTCTTTAGTAGGGTTATGGGGCCCCGCACGGTAGGCAGAATTAAGGGAGTAGGTGGAAAGCGCTGTTTGCGCTTTTGTTTTTTGCCCCTCAAAGTGGGGTTGCTGTCGAGGATTTTAAGCTGTACAGTAGATTACCATACTTTGTAAACTTCCTTATTGACCACATATCCGTATTGTAGAAACCGAAGCTTAATTTGGACAACTAACTAAGAGCGGCTGCAGCTGGAAAGCCTAGACCCCTGATTGACACCACAAACCCCAGAAACCCTCACTTGAAGCTCTACAAAACCTCACCCTAGAGCGCTGACCACACCCTACACGCCCCAAACCCTGTAATTAATACCCTGGCCTTATAAACCCTACACCCTAAATCCTACAAAGCCCTAACTTTAAAGCCTACACCCCTGAACCTCAATCCTGCTCGCAAGCAGGTATCTCTGGCGTATGGGCATTCTTCGCTTCGTCTTAGGTTTCATCACTACTGTGGTCATTGGGCCAGCCAGGATCCAAGAGAGAGCCCACTTGCAGGGCCTAAGAGTCCAAGTACCTATTTATCATATTTAGGTCTTAGGGTTTGGGAGTTTCCCAAAATTGGGGTTCTTTTTTTGGGTGGCTTCAAGAATATGGATCATAGCATTCTGGTGTCTATATTGGGGTCCCCTTATTTAGGGAAACTACCCTATACTTACCCACAGCCTGTACTATGATTGTCTTAGCCTAAGCTCAAGTATTCAAGTATTGGGTACTTCGACCCTTTCGGCGGTAAACCCTTCCTTAGGTACATGGGTTTGTTGTGGCTGTTCTTGAAGTTATTGACCGCCTGACGCATGCCAAGCATGATTTGGCAATTTGTATTTGGCGTTGCAAAAAACGCGCCAGGTCTTGCATAAACAAAAGCTCATGTGGAAACTTGATTATGTACGTGGACTCATGAATTTTTGGCCGCAGGTACCGGGCAGGAGAATCTCTCCTAAACCTGAAGCCCGAAATCCTAAGCCCTGAACCTTGCAAATCCAGAAGAAGGTGGATGTGAGCATAGGACGGCAAAGGCTCCCCGCAATACAATTCCACCCCATCCGGACTGGCAAGCTTTCCATGCGGGCAGGGTATTGGGGCCCAGGGAAACCTTTTCAGTGCATGTGTGTGTGTTATCTTTGGGGTTTTAATCGATGAGCAACAGTGTTGAGAAGTTGTTTGCCCTCGCCCCAAGCTGAAAAGAGTCTGAAGCCTGCCAATTCCCTAGCAGTGGAACCCTCGACTTCCTGCAGGACTTGATTTGTACCTTAAATGTCGCAATAAAGGGTATCCGGGTCCATGAGCTGGAGCTCCAGTCATCGTAGCCAATTGTACTACTAGCCAGTAGTACTTCCAGATTCATTGTTTTTTGGCAGATTGGATTTTGCAATTACCGGGGGGAGGGGGGATGTAATTACGTTCTGGGATTTAGATTTGGCAGCTGCGCGTGGGCTTATTACATAATATGAGGTGGATCCCTAAGGCTCCAAATAGCCCAATGTAGGCCATATTTATAGACTTTGGGGCCCAATGTAGGTACTATTTATAGACATGGAGCCCTAGGGGATATTAAGCCCGAAGCCTGGAACCCTAAGCCCTGTCACTGTTTGGCCTGGGCCGAGATCCCGACCATCGTGAACTTTTTCTTTTTGCCCTTGGCCTGGCACCCAGATCCCTGCCCATTGTTTGCGGTTTAAGGTTTAGGGTTTGGTGTTTAGGGCATCACGATATCTACTTGCTGGTGGTTGGTAGAGAATAAGGGAGTATAATCCCTATAGATCATATTCCCTTAGTCCCTTATTTTATGCTAACCCCGGGTAAGTGTGAGGGTTTAGGGGTTCTGGTCCAGGGTTACGGCTTGAAGGCTTCAGGGCTCAGGGAGGTGATTTCAGTGTCACAAGACCCTGAGCTCAAGGCATGGGTTAAAAATGCAGAGATTAGGGTTCAGGGGCTTAGTTAGGGGTTACAATAGCACCCCCGACTCCCCAAAGGTAACCCCCCAGGGTTTAAGGAGCTAAGAGGGATTATACAATGCTCAATAAAACCTAACAGGGTTCTAAATCTGGCGGGGGGGGAGGTGGTACCTTTGGGGGGGGGGGAGGGGTTACTATCGTAATCCCTTGTGTAACGTCTTTTTGTGAGCTGCTACAGGAATCCAATTCTTTATTCCCGCCCCTTGAGCACTAGTAAGTTATTTGAGTCCTTAGGCCCTCCATGTACAGGACCCAGGCTCACTTGAAGCCTCATGAGACTTAGCAGCTACTGAGAACTGGGGTTGTCACCCTTTCTTTCATAAGTGGTGTTACTAACCTGTATAATTCCGACTGGGGGGGGGGTTATATGTAGGGCTATACCCTAAACCCAGAAACCCTAAACTCAGTTATAAGGAGCTACTAAGTCCCATGAACCTCCAAGTGAAGCTCGATGAGGTGCCCCAGAAACTTCACCTTCCATGTGCGGTCGATTCTTCCTAAACCCTCTGCGCTAAACCTTACACCCTATAGTGCCCCTTAATATAGAAAATGGTTTTGGGTATATTATAATAAGATCCCCAGATGGCCTATATTCTATCTACTTAAGGGGGACTATAAACTTTAAACCCTAAACCCGGAACCCTCGATCTTAAGCCCTTAACCCTAAACCCCATCTAACCTCCGCACCAAGGGCCAGATCCTGTGCGAAGCTTTTTGAAGGTCCATTGACCCTGAGCCCGAGGACCCTATACTGGGTTGCTGCTAAAGACTTTAAGCTAAGTTACCAGAATATGGGTATACAGTAACTAGTAGGAATTCCTTTGTTGTAGTAACTGAATTTAAGTTCCTTAACAGCAGCCCAGTATACCTTTAGACAATTTCCCCGGTGCAGAGCAGTCTTGTACTGCAGTGCATCACCTAGTACCCTGGTAAGTTGTCAAACTGTAGTCCCTTTGCGTGTCTTTTCGTATGACACCGGATCCACCCTTGAATGTTAGGGCATCAACGCGAGGACCATGATGGAGGACGATGATGTAATTCCCTAAGGGTCCAAGGACCCAAATAATGGGGTTTAAGGGCCCAAATACTATAGTATTATTGGTATTTGGGTCCTAGAACCCTATTAATTAGGTCCTTGGACCCTTAAGGTTACTGAACATGTGACGAGAAAGAAGGGTGGAAGTCGCAATGTGGTTTGCACAATTCCTATTCCGAGAAGGCTGGCCTGAGGGGACTACTGTAGGGGTTTTTAAAAAGGTTAAGGGTTTAGGGTTTAGGGTTTAGCGTTTAGGGAGCTTAGACTGTAGCCCACATTTACTGTTGCTGACCTGGGAGTGGGGAGGTGCACCCCCCCCCCCCCACCACACCCAAGCTCTTCAGATTCGAATCTTCGTCTTCCTGCAGTCGCTTCAAGGGGATGACAGGCTTGGCACCCTAAGGGTCCATGTACCCAATAATTGGGCACTTAGGGTTCAGGTAATAATAATGATAGTACAGCTTTTGAGCAAGTATATGATTATCGGGCACTTGGACCCTTAGGGGCAGCAGAGCCACCTTCGGGCCTTTGGGATTCAAGGCTTAGGGTCTAGGATTCAGGACTTAAGTGTGTAAGGGTTTAAGAGAATTAGGGGCTTAGGTGGTTAGAGTGAAAAAATTATGATGTTGGAGTTTCTCAGAAGGATCCCTGCAAAGAGCTCTCTTGCTCATGCCTCCTGAGTCAGTTCCGGTTTTGACGGGTACCTTACTTCAGTGCTATAGTTTCCTAACCGATGGGCACCACCGAAAGGAGTGGAGCGCATCAAAGGGTCTAGGCAGGCGTTGATGAGGAGCATATTTTTGAGGTGATTTTTCGAGTGGAGGGTAAGGTAAGGCTTCGGATGTAAACTCAATTCAACCTAAAGCTCGAGGGCCTGTAGTCCCGCTTGAGTAGATAGAATATGGGGTATGTGAGGATCCTATTATAAGCCAAATTCTATCTACTTAAGAGGGCCTAGGTTTCAGCTTGAGGTTTGCAGGAAAGGCTTTCTACTTCCACCCCCTCCCCCCTCCCCAGGTTAAGCCGCCATCATCCTAAATGAGTTTTAGTTATCCGTAAATAAACAAAATTCAGCGAAGTAGCCAAGCTTACCCTAAGGGTCCAAGTACCCAATGATCACATACTTACCCAAGAGCTGTACTATATTTACTAGTACCCAAAACGCAAAGACCTAATTGTTGAGTAATTACTTGGACCCTTTGGGCTCACTCGGGTGGAAGTACCCAACCTGGACAAAGGTTAGGGATGACTCCTACGCTGGGTTGCTGTTAAGGAGCTTAGTTTAAGTTACTGTATTGGGCAATCCATACTAATTACTGTATATACCGGGTATGGTAACTCAGATTAAGTTCCTGAACTGCATCCCAGTACAGTATGGAGTATGGAGGGGGGAGCTGTTGCTAAAGTTTGCAATTCGCTCATTCATCGTTTCAACATGCCAGAATTGTGCTTTACTCATTGCCAGCAGATTCGTCCAGATAATCGATCTAGATAGTTTTGACATTTTAGGAGGGCACTTCGCACAATCAGTAGCGTGGATCACAAACTCCTCTGCAAATCCCTTCATGACCCTGCCTGGGGCCTGGGGCTATCGCAATTTTGGAGATTTGTTGAACTTTCGGCTTTAGAACCTATCGCTTGATGCTTACAACAAGGCTTTAGGGTTTAAGGCTTTCAGGGTTTACTAGGATTAAAGGGTTGAGGGCGTGCTAGCGCTGACTATGGTTGACTAGGGTTTGGGTGATCTGTGGCCCACCAGCAGTGTGTATGGTGGTTCCCCTGTGTTTATGTCATACCCTTTGCATCATGATCTGTTATCTGTGATTTCAGGGTCCACACGAGCACCTTACCAGCTCAACGATTCTCTTGTGCTTTCAGGCTTTGATGCCCTAAAGGGCCAAGTACCCGAATGCTATGCTTAACGGCTCCAGATGCCACAATCTAAATGGCCTTCGAGACCTAAGACCCTAATCTTTTGGTACTCAAACGCTTAGGGTCAAGCTTTGGAGGGCAGATGCCAACTTGCTGTTGTACTCTTTGTCTTCTCGTGCTGCTCTGATTCTTGAACATATCTAAGCTTTATGGTTACCTGGAGCTCCCACATACCCATAACTTATAAACCTATATGAGGCTCGTTAAGTATAGGAACACAAGCACAGTGATACGTAATCACTAAGTCCCATGAACCTCCAAGGGTGCAGGCTCCTCATCCTCGAGCCCTACATACTCCGACATTCCCTTCAATTTCGGGTTTAGGGTTTAGGGAACTCCCTGGAACCCTAACCCTCAACCTTGAATCCTCTCTTTTGAGAGATTTTGATTCTTTTCTTGCCAGCCAGGACTATAGACCCTAAACCCTAAACAGGCAAGAGGATGCCAAGAAGTCGGATGACCTTCCCGCATCAGGCGGCTATTTGTCGGCTTCAGGGCTACCACGAAGGTTCGCAGGATTTAGGGCAGGGCCCTGAAGGATTTCAGGCCCCAAGGACCAAATATTAGTGGTTCAAAGGGGTTACAGGGATTAAAGGGATTAAGATATAGGTATATGGCCATAAAGGTTCCGGGGTTTGAAGGGTTTGAGGTTGTTCAGGGAGGGCTGTATAGGGACTTGAGTGGCTTGAAAGGGTATCAAGACCTTCAAGGATGTTACTGTTTGAAAAAAAAGGTTTGGGTGTGAAGGTGATTAAGGACTTGAAGGTTTTTCAGCGTAGAAAGGGCTTGAAAGTGTTTAACGGGCTTGGATTTTGAACGGGGGCTTCGCAGGGCTGCACAGGAGTTGTGAGGGATTATCCGGGCGTTAAGGGTAGGATCGTGCAGCTTCAAGTCTTTAAGGTTTTAGGTTTGTAGGCTTCAAAATTCATAATTGAAAGGTCGTGCTTTGGGGCTTGTATTCACGGAGTTCAGGACATGGATAGGAAGCAAGTTTGTGGGGGCTGTCCCGTAGGCATGATAAAGAAGATCACCCCAGGAACGCTGAGAAACTACTTGAGAGCCTCACAAAACTCATGTAGGCGCGTATACTAAATCCGATTGTTACGTAGATAATGTTGGGGAGGGTTTGTGGGCCCTACAAAGGTTCCAACAAGTGTGTCAAGTGCCATGTGATCTGCGTCTGAACATGGTTTTCAAGTGGAAGGCCATATATGATTACTGGGGTTGTTTGCGAGGTCTTGGTAGTCCGTCGAAGCGCAGCAAGAAGAAGAAGAAGCTCATGAGCTTGGGATAATGTCGCATCAGCTTTGTCAGTCCGAATGCTATAGCCCCTCATGTAAGTACTATATTTATGGATACAGAGCAAGATTTAAATAATAAGGTCCGGCTTTCCCGTATTCTATCTCAGAAGGAGACGATGGTCTCACTTAGTTCAAGCACCCAAGACACACCGCACATACGGCCAGGGGAGAAGAAATCCGAGCCCCACCATCCAAGCACGGCCAACATCAAGCTGGAGAGCGACAAGGACCACGCGGAGTGGGGTTTTGGACTTGCCCTAAGGGTCCAAGTACCTAATAATCATATACTTACCCAAAACCTGTAATATAATTACTATCACCAAAGCCCTAAGTACCCAATTATTGGGTACATGGACCCTTATGGTTAGGGTTTAGGGTTTAGCAGGCCGACCGTATCATAAGGCTCGGGCTCATCATGAATCCTGGTATGGCACCTGTTTATCAGGATAGCCCTCAACCTGTTGTGGACGTTATCCGGGATGTGCTAGAGGTCTTACTAGGGGTGTGGGTTCATGTACTAGAGATCCTACTAGAGTTCTAGGTTCACCAGTGAGCTATGCAACTCAATTACTGGAGTGGGGGCCCCTAAAGTATGCTGCAATTTTGTCAAATGTTGGACATGCGTTTGGTTCTCACTTTGGGGGACCCGGTACGTGTCAGGTACTGCCGAGACGACAACCTGAGACCGAATCATGGGATACATGCACCTGAGCCCAAGGCGCGAAGCCCTAATCCCCACCCATAATATTAACCCCCCTCACCCCCCTGATATTGAATTCGCCCCATTGTACTATATATATATATTGGATTGGGAGAATCTAATATGAGGGGGGGGGCTAATATTAGGGGGAAGAGATTCTACCTCTGACTCCAAACCCTTTTCCATTGGCGCATAGGCGCCTCGTGCTTAGACCCCAACACGAGACCCAGGACAGGAACCATCTGCGCCAGAGGAAGAGGAAGGAGAATACCGAGGTCGATCTTGTGTTTAGGGTTAAGGTATAGGCTTGAGGTTTCAGATGTTAAGGTTTCGGGGCCTAGGGTGAAGGGTTTCAGGTGCTGCCAGCTTTACATTTTTCTGGGGTTGTCGGGATTCTGACAGGAGCCTGAGTTAAAGAAGGCAAAAGGGTTCTTAGGCAACCGCATTGGGGCCTAAGTGTGCATCCCATTTGAGTACGTGTATGCTTGGGTCGGGTTGTAAGGCTTGACTTGCTGAGTGTAGGTTTCAGGGTTTGGGTACATCATAATTTACAAATCGACCGTGCATGGAAGGTGGAGTTTCTGGGGAGCCCCTTCAAGCCCTCAACCCTAAACCCCAAAACCCTTAAGCCTGTACAGTGGTCCGCGGTTAGCATGGCTTTGAGTTGCAATGGTCGTTGTATCGTTCATATGAGGTACTGCTGGCGCCAAGGTTACCAAGGGACGATTTATGGTGGGCATAGGGGTTCTTTACATAATCCTGTTTGATCCCCCAAATCTTCCCCCCTAGGTCAACACGGGGGCCTAAACACTTACCAATATTCCTGGGTTCTAGGTTGCTTGGTTAGAGTACCTCAATGGTATAGGCTACCTCAAGAAGACTTCAACAAAACATTGATAATTATCTTGCCCCCCCCCCCCCCCGTACATTACATCATCCCTAATTATGAGCCCTCATGTAAGTCCAGTGCCTAGTTTATTCACCATGTTCCTGTCCAGTTGCTTCTCCAACATTCTTCTAAACCTCCATATAGCCCTGTAAATCGCTGTATAACCTCCCCCCCCCCTACCCTATACTATTGAGGCCCCCTACAGTGCCCTACAGTAGGCCTGAAGGCAGCGACTCTCTGGACGGCAGGAAGCTGATTTAAGGTTTGGGATTTGGGAATCAGGGTTTGAGGTTTGGGGTTTAAGCCCACGAATTCTGGAGGCTTTAGGGCTTAGGATTTAGGGCTCAGGGCTTGAGGTGTAGGGTTTACACTCCCCCAGACTAACATGGAAACCCATCTAGCCCCTTTTTATAGGGACAGTAATCTTTATAGGGCCTGTTTGGGTTTCCATGTTAGTTTCTGGGAGAGTAGGGCTTAGGCTTAGGCCCGCGAATTCTCGAGCCTGGGCCAGGACAAGGATGCAAAGAACAAGGAGGCGGTCAATGAGGAGGTGCGCTGTTTCATGGCAGTCCTCCTAAGAATGAGGGTTTAAGGTTTAGGGTTTAAGGTTTAGGGTTTAGGAAGAATCAAATGGAAGATGCAAGTGAACATGAAATGGGAATAAAACAGAATAAAACAGCAATAGCAGCAGAAACAGCAACAGTAATAAAAAAGCATCTATATGTATATGTATATGTATATATGTATATGAGCTACTTAGACTCTTGTGACGCTACGCTGCGAGCAACCTCGGTGATGTTTCTGGAGCAGATCAATCTGCCAGTCTTACAGGGTTTACCGGGTTGAGGGATCTACTATATATCTACATGGACGTTTTGGGAATTCTGTCCTTTTTAACGCCCTGTTTCGAACGAGCTTCGAAGAGCAACAAGTGGCCAAAATTCTGCGTCTCCTAACCCTAAACCCTAAACCCTACACTGCAAGCTCTAAATGCTAAATCCTGCACCCTGAATAGAAAGTCTTGATGTGCTGCGAAACCTTGAGATGCATACAGTTAGACTTGGCCCAGGGGCAGGGGAGAGCTACTGTTAGGGTTTAGGGGTTTAGGGTTTAGGGGTTTAGGGTTTAGGCGGACTATGGGAGTAATTACGACCTGGAGTCGCACTGGTTCTTTTTTATGTTCAGTTCTGTACGACCTCACGCACATGCATATGGTAATTTGCATAAATATGGTTGCCCCAATATAGACCATACTATAGTCGTTATTCTTGGAGCCCCCCTAATTTGGGGAAACCCCAGGTCTCGTAGCTTTCAAGAGTAACCTGAAACTTCGTCAGTGCATCTGGCGAAGGACCGCGCTCCATAATCTGGCCTTTTGGGGTTTCGGATTTCTATGGGAGTTCCTTACAGATACCCAAAATTCCGAACACTTAATCCTGCAACCCTGAATCCCAAAATCCTACAATCCCTAAGACCCTGAAACCCTCAACCCTCAGACTCTAAAGCCACAAACCCCTCCCCAGGGTCCAAGTGCAGAATTGTAAAGCTGTTAGGTCCCAAATGCTTAAAGCCCTACATCCCTTAAACCCTGAGCCCCAGGTCCCAAACCCAAAGCCCCTTACCCCTCTCAAACCCTAAAATCCAGGTGGATGCCACAGAAAATGAATCCCAACAGCCCTAAACCTTAAACCTTAAAAGCCTGACACCCCAGACCCTAAACCTTAATTAAGCCTTAAACCCTAAGCCTCGGACTCTAAACCCTAAACCTGGACTACCCATAAACCCTGCATTAGGTGAACGCCACAGAAGATAGCTCTGGAGCACCGGTGACAGCCAACGGCCAGCTGAAGCCGAAGCCGATGCCCGAAGGCTACAGGGGTTTAAGGTTTAGGGTTTAAGGCTTAGGGGTTTAAGATTTAGGGTTTAAGGTTTAAGGCGTAGGGTTTAGGATTTAAGGCTTATGGTTTAGGGTTTAGGGTTCAGGGTTAGGGGGGGGAGGGGGGTTAGGAGGTTTAGGGTTGAGAGTTTGAGGTCTTGTTGGAAGGATTTGGGGGTTTAGGGGTGATCGGAGGGGGTGGGGTTTGCGGGGTTTTTAGTGAGGGGGTCTAGGGTCCGGGGGTTAAGATTTAAGGTGTATTGTTTGGGATTGAAGAATTGGAATAGGGCCTGCATAGGCGTATGTTATACCACAGTACATGACTCGGGAAGCTCGTTCTTACTAAGGACTAAAGGAAGAGAAAGCAGAACATGAAGTTGAAACTCGGAGTATGTAGTTGTTTATATGTGTATTTGTTTGTTGGGGAGCTTAACGTAGGGTTCCGGAAAAATGACACATACTACCCCAAACAAAGGAGCACAACATGGACAAAAACGGACCCTGACATGGAAACTGGGTGGGGTAGCAGCGATGCGGGTTCCGAACATCAGGGGCCCCTCGGGGGGGGCGGGGGGGTGCGGGGGGGTGGGGGTCCCTAGAATACAGATGCTTGTGGTACATTGGGGAGGCCTCTCATTAATGTAAATCTCATATTCAGGTCAGGGAATGATTATATCATAGGCGGATCCAGACCTCAGACCCCTAAAGGGGGTGTACGTTTGACCAGTTCGAACATGTTTTACATGTTTGGTCCCCTGCGTATCTACATAAGCCCTATGAAACCAAACAAGATAATTGTTATAGGGCCACCCCCAAACCTACTTGAACAGACCCTAAACCTAAACCGCAAACCCGCAACCCTGAAACCTTACACCCTACCCAAAGGGTCCAAGGACCCAAATACTGGGGTTTTAGGGCCCAAATGCTATAGTATTATTGGTATTTGGGCCCTAAAGCCCTATTTTTTGGGTCCTTGGACCCTTAGGGTTATACCCTCAACCCTGAACATGGAGTGGCGCCAGGACTATGGAAGATTGTGACTTGGTCCCACAAGGAGCAGGTGAAAGCTCGACAGGCGCAAGCGCTTGAAGTTGAAGGGTCCGGTACCCAAAACCTTGGCTTGAGGTCCCAAATAATAGGGTTCCTTTAAAGGGGTTATAGGGGGATATATAGGGGTATATGGGGACTATATTAGGGTCCAAGGACCCAAATAGTCGGGTTTTAGGTCCCAAATGTATAGCCTGATTGGCATTTGGGGCCTGAAGCCCCAGGGCTCTTTGACCCTTAGGGCGGAGTTTAAGGGTTAAACGGCCTCAGGGCCAGGTTGTTGAGGAGTGCGCAAGGGCCTCTACGACGGCCCCGAATCATTATTGGGAGGCCAATTCTCGCATTGAAATTGGAGCCACCAGCAGCTCGTGAGAATGGCCTGTTTCAGCCCACTTCGTTGACTACTTTGGATTTAGGATTGAGGGTTTAGAGTTTAAGGTTTAGGGTTTCTAGGATTTAGGACCTTAAGCCCTAAGCCCTAAACCCTAGACAGGAAGGTGCCAGGGGGAGGTGGTCGCAGAGCTATCCTCCACCAGAACTAGCATGGAACCTGAAAAGGGGGGCTTGATAAACCGCTGTCCTTCCGAAACGGGACAATCTGACATTCCATGATAGCGTTGTGGAGGGTAGGGTTTAGGGTTGATGGGCTAGACTTTAGAGGTTCGGATTCAGGGTGTTCCTAGGTTGTTCCTAGGTTGAACATTACGAAAATGAAGTTTATCAGCTGTTGAAATTTATGCCCTGAAACCGTCCCACCTCATTTTGAAGCTTGAAACCCATTATCCATTATCCATATAAAATCCCTAACCCCTACATATCCCATACATGAAGCTTGTTCTTTTCCACCAGGCCGCTGCGAGCGCGATGCAGTTCGATCTGCTCCTGATATTGACAAAGCCAGCGGGGCCCTACGAAGGTTAGGGTTCAGTGTTTAGGGTTCAGGGTTCAGGATGTAGGGTTCAGGATTTAGGGGCTAGGATTTGGGGTCTAGGGTTTTGGGTTTAGGTTCTGGTCCTACATATGAGGCTCTCCATAACTTAGGGGTCCCTTGCGCGGGTCCCATAATAAAGATTGTAGAAGTTGGAAATCTAGATTCACAGGCCCCTACTGTTGGTAGCTGTGGAAACCCAAGATCACAATGTGATTCCTCTTGGCACTTGAGAACACTGGTACTTGGGCGTTTGGACGCTTTGGGGCCTGGGGACCCTAAATCCTCTACACCCTGAACCCTAAACAGCACTACAAAGATGCACTCACTGTACACGCTGAAGGAATTTGGGGCATATGTTTGGAGACCGTGTTTTGAAGGGCCTCTGCTTTGGAATCGAAAGCCCCCATCCCAAAACCTGATAAGTTTTCACCTGAAATGCCTAATGTTTCAGTCCCTCAGAGCCTATAAACGTTAAACCGGGACGCAGAGACCTTAGGATTGAGGTATTGTTGCAAAGGACGTTCATTCGTCGCATTGTCTTTGTCCTCTTCCTTCCTTCCTTCCTTCCTTCCTTCCTTTCAAACCCTAAGCCCTAGTGACCTAGTAGATTCCACTGTTTGTTTTGCGGGAAAAGCCACCAAAACCTGCGTGAGACGGGTTGTATCGATTTGTTGTCCCTTCCATTCTGCCCCACAAGCCCTAAACCCTTGTGTTGTCTATCTTCATGCTCTCAAAAAGCTACCGAAAACCTCAAAACTGCAGTTCCATTACTGCACTTCCCAGTCCTTCCTTCCCTACTTAGCCGAAACACGAAGCCCCTGAAATCCAAGTCCTCTACTTTAGTAGTTTCCAGATGATTTTCGATTTTTCTATTTCTACTAACACCAAAAAAAATTGGCCCCCAAATTCTATTCAAATTCTAAACTCAAGCTCACACCGTAGCCCAAAATTCTAAAGCCAGCAATTGGGTCGCAAAGGTAGGCAAGATAATGACCCCAGAGCCCCCCCAGATAGTCAAAAGTAGCCATTTCCCTGAAACCCCAGTAGTCCTCATACTCCCTATATTCATTATATGAGCTACTGTCAATATCAGCCTTTTCAAGGGACCCTTTACAGTGGACTTGGCTGTTCCTCTAGTAGTCTAGTATATAGTCCTTAGTAATGAACCCATGTCGAAACCCTATCCGCCTGAAATTATGTACGAAACATGGACTGTAGCTTATATGGTAGTACCTCCATGTTCTTTCCATTCCCTGATGCTGAGGTCATTCCGCTCTTTATGCTGGTAGCCACAGGGCAGGTTGCGCGCCCAGCAGCTGAGGGTGCGGCTTGACCCTGTAGGGTTCATCGTCCAGCAAGCAGATTTCCCTTTCTAACCCGAAACCCAAGCCCTAAACCGATAAGATGGCCAGCTATATAGGGTATGGCCTGACAAGCGTGCTCGGGGTCCCTGGGGTTTCTGGGGTCCCTGTGCGCGAAACCCCATTACAACAACAAATGCCAAAATAGGTCAGGGGTTTTGGATGTTCTGAACTTAGGGGTTAAGATTTCCGGCTTATGACCTGGGTTCTGGCTTTCTAGCTTCTATCCCTAAGCTGACTTGTAATTAAATTTTTAATGACACCCAATCAAAGGTGCCAATTCTGAAGCTGATGATAGACCTTATTTTCTGCTGATGCAGCAAGCATGGAATCTAGGCCTTCTAGAGAACAGTGTGGCCGTGTTGATAATCAGGTGTAGGCTTCCTTGTTAGCTTGGAGAAGCTGAACCTTCAGACTCTGCAACCCCAAGCCCTAAACCCCTGAAGCTCAGAGGCAAGGCCCCGACAAATGAGAGCAAACAAGGACGACTCGAGACCCTCAAGGGCAAACACTTAGCCCAGGGTTTAGGGATGAGGGTTTATAGGGTTTAGCCTAGGAACAAACAAGCACAACTGCGGGAGCTTTGGGCCCCAAGTATATCACCCTAAACCCTAAACC
>CAJNIZ010040557.1:140690-161236 GCA_905231905.1 Symbiodinium pilosum
GTAGGGAATAGAGGAATATAATCCTTTAAAATCCCTATACACCGTATTCCCTTATCCCCTACACACCACCAGTAAGTCAAGAGAGCCAGGATGTACTTTCCGTGATGCATATGTGTCAGCTTGGTGCTGCGGCCTGACACCCAGCATGGCTGCCATGGTTACTGAGTAATTAGGCCCTGCAGGGGCAGGCACGAAAATGATGATACATCTGTTTTACCCTTAATTCCTATACAATCCTTTTATAGCCATAAAGATTAAAATCTGTAGGGCCCCCAAACCTACCCTAGCTTAGGGTCCGGCATTTGGGCTTTAATAGAGGTGTAGGGGCTCAGGGTTTAGGAGTTTGGGTCGAGGGTTTGGGGGATTGGGGTTTGGCTTGACATTTCGTTCAAGGGGGGCGTGCTCTCACACCTGAGGCTCGCGCGGTAACGTAAACATGCCAGGTTTATGGGGTATAGGGTTTAGGGTGTAGGGGGAAAAAGGAGACCAGGGGGTCCTCCAAGGTGTACTGTCATGTAGAGAATACTGGGTTAGGTTTTCCAGACCGTAGAGTTCACGCTTCGACTGCCATGGTTTACAGCATATGGTTTCAGGTTCGGTTTTTTGCAGGGTTTAGAGTTACGGGGTTTTTCTGATCTGGAGACTAGCAGCTGCTACCCTTGCTGCGTAGATTCTGTTGTGAATCTAGGGTTTAGGGTTGTGCCTGGCAGCCCAGCATCCGAAAGAAATGGTACTTTCTCCAAGCGGGGGGCTCTTGGGGACCTAGATGGGGTAGAAACCTGTGTAGGCACAACGCCACGAAAGAACAGGAATACTACAATTCCCCCAAGATGAGTAGCAAGTGATTATCCTTTTGTTGGTATTGGGTACTGCCCCCACCCAGTAAGAGTCTATATTAGGGGTCCTATTAAGGGCTATATATAACCACATTAGAATTATTATCCAACTGTTACTGAGGGGGGGCAGTACCCAATGTTGGTATAATTTCATAACAGGAGTGTATCGTCTTATCTGCTTTAACCACCAAGCCCTAAACCCAAACTCCTAGCTAATAGACCCTAAATCCTAAACTCTCAATCCTAAACCCTAAGCCCTCAAACCTAAACCACAACAAACTACTCACAAAGCTTAATTCTGAACCCTAAGGCCTTAGCCCTAAACCCCAACAAACCACTCACAAACCTGAAGGGTCCAAGTACCCAATAATCATATACTTACCCCAAAACCTGTACTCCATTTACTATTACCAAAACCCACAGTACCAAATTACATGTACCTCTAAACCTTAAAAACTAGATCCTAAACCCTAAACCCTAAATATCCCTATATACCCCTAAAGGGACCCAAGTATTAGGTACTTGGGCCCTTAGCAAAAGCTGAAAACAGGTTACGGCCCTCTCGGCCCTTGGGAATGAGCCGCCGGACGCTTGAGACAACACCACCCGAGGGATCACCGTTGAGGGAGTTTAGGGATTAGGGTTTAGGGTTGTTTAGGGTTTAGGGCTGTTTAGGGCTTAGGGCTGTTTAGGGTTTAGGGTTGTTTAGGGAGTAGGGTTTGGGGTTGTTTAGGGAGTTTTGAGTGTAAGGTTGTTTAGGGCTTAGGGTTTAGGGCTGTTTAGGGTTTAGGGTTTAGAATGTAACCCTGAGGGTCCAGGGACCCACATAATGGGGCTTTAGGGCCCAAATACCATTAATGTTATAGTATTTGGGCCCGAAATCTCTATTATTTGGATCCTTGGACCCTTAGGGTAAGGTTGACTGTTCAGGTTTTCGAGTGCAAGCTTCAAGGTTTAGGGTTTCGGGTATATGGTTCAAGGTTCGGGGCTTAGGGTTTAGGTTTCAAGGTTCAGTTTTTAGGGTTAGGGTTCAAGGTTCAGCGTTTAGAGTTTAGGGTGTTAAAGCTTCGGGCTTAGGTCCCACATACAGTGTAGATTATGATATGTTGGACTGAAAAGCCAATCTCTTTTGGAGACTCAGTCCTTGGTATCCCTCTTTTAGGGTTTAGCCCTAACGGCTCAAGGGTAAAGTAGTAAAGGGTTCAAGGCCTCCATTCTGGGGTTTAAGATTTATGCGTTTGCATATAGGGGTTAAGAATTTACTTGAGGGTTCCCGGCCAGCTATAGTTGGAGATATCAGTGCGGCAAGTGAAGTTATAGCTCTAGCTATCTAAATTGAATCCTAAACCCAAACCCTTATTTACATACACACCACCCTTCAAGTTTGCATCCCCCACGCCCCATGGTTCCAAGTAAGAAGCCCATGTAGCGATGTATGCAGCTTGGCCCGTACAAGCCGTTCCCATTGACATCGAAAGGCTCAGGGTACCGAAGTCAACGACGCACCAGCCTTTCGGGTCCTCTGCGGGGTCCTCAACGTCTTTTACAGACGGTCCATCAACTGCCAACCCTGCACGACTTCGCCGGACTGGGTTCAAGCACGAGGTGGGTTGCATATCCCAGGTCCTGGGAAAACCTCGGATGAACCTTCAAGACCTTTCCTTTCCCGGCATGCTGTTGCAGCTCGCCACGGACGAGGACCTCATTGAGTTGCTGGGTGGACTTGTTACTTCATGAAGCGCGGTCGGGTGTCCGTATGGCTCTTCTGGCAGTTGCATAATAGCTCAGCTACTTCATCAGAAGCTGAATGTATCAAGGCGCATCCAGCAAATTTACGCACTGCTCAAGGCGATGTCATTCATCAGACTGTTGCAGCTCGCCAGCGGCACCGACCAAAATGTGTATTCGCCGCAACAGGAGCACATACTCCTCGTAGAAACGAGATTCTGCGGATCGTTCTTCCCAAGTACGTCCAAAGGTCTAGTCCCCTACGTGAACCTTCACGTTCCATACAGGGTCAGACTGCGGAGCAAAAGCCATATTGCAATAAGCCTAAGCACATTCATTGTCCTGAGAAAGCAAGATTCATGCCTTTGCAAAAGCAACCTTCCTAGAGGTAATGCACGAAATTGATCAAGGGTCTTGCGCGATTCATGTCGCAGTTTCGTTCTCCTTGCAGAGATACCCTAAACCTTAAACCCTAAACCCTCAACCCTAACAATAAGAGTGGGAGGATCCGGGAGCATATCAAGGCGTGTCCAATTTATAGTTCCCCTAAAGTAGATACAACATGGGGTATGTATTATGATATACTTAAATCCATAATCTACTAAACGAGGACTATATAATTCTACCCATTCAGCGGTAACAAGTTGAGGTCCTATGCCGCCTCGTTCGCGTCGGGCATTGCGCTACGCATTGCCGTAGGGCAGGCCTGACCTGGGTGATTGGGGTTTAGTTAGCTAGGACTGAAGGAACGGAAAAAGAAAAGGGAAACTACGATGATGGGTTATATAGGGTTCAGGGTTTGGGGTTTTGGGATTTTTGAAGGGGGTGCATCTCACAATGATTCCTATGCAGTCCTAACTATCTAGGCGCTCCCTATAAATGCAGAGGGCCTTTGCAGACCCCTACTCTGAGATCCCCAATCGCAACAAAGTGTGCATGATGGTTGACTTGAGGCTCACCCCAAATAAATGTCGGCTGGTGTAGATAAAAGTCCCCATATGGATTTCTATGTAGATTAACCCAGGTGTGAGTAAGGTCAGGTCTCCAGTTAGAACTACTCGTTCACTTCCGTAAATATGCAGGTATGCTGAGGATGCAAACCGGAATACTCAGGTACCTGGACCCTTGGGCCCTATGCCGCACCTAAACCTTAAACCTTAAACCCAAAGCCGTCGCGGGAGTATTCTGTGGTCAAGTAAGGGCAGGACTCCCGCACGCACCATCTTTAAAGAAACTCCCATCTATCGATGGGGCTTGGTGAGTGTCCATGCGGTGTCCTTTTGGACGTCATGTCTGAGTGTATGTATACATATACTTCTGCCTACAGAAATATAGATAGATATATAGATAGGTAGATACATGAATAGACATATACATGTGTATGTGTATCTGGATAAGTAGGTAATACATATGTATGTATACATCTATACATATGTGCACATGTGTATATGCATTCATAGGTATTCATATCTCAATGCATCCCTGAGACCTCAAAGTGTACTTCGGTAATTTCCGCCTTGTCCAGGATGCTTTTCGCGGCCTGGGCTTTGCACACGTGATGGCAGACTATTTCCAGGCTTGCCTCCTGCCTTACCCAAAGGGTCCATGTAGGTGTATGGTATATACTTAGGGCCCAAAGGGGTTCCCATATACCTACTTTAAGGCCCAAGTATACCCCATATAGCTACATGGACCCTTTGGGTTAGGCTTTATAGGGTTTAGGCCTTAGAGTTTAGGTCTGTTTTGGGTTTAGGGGTTCGTAGCCCCTAAACCCAACAGCCCCTAAACCTAATATCCTTCTTTGATGTGCCTGGAGTCCCAGGGTGTTGAGGCACTTATGGGCAGAAATGATATACATCTAAAGCTGAGGTAAATGCAGGGCTCTAGTTTAAACCCTACACCCTGGGTGCAGGGCTTAAGGTGTCCTGGGCCTGGCACAGTAAGGGGCTATCAGGTACCGTCTTTGGGGTGCTTTTGGGTAAGCTTAAGTAGATAGAATATGGCTTTGGGTATATTATAGGGTTTAGGGAGTAGGGATAGAATATGGCTTTGGGTATATTAATGAGATCCCCCATATACCCCCTATTCTATCCACGTCAGGGGGACTGTATGCGTTACAGGGTTGCGTTCAGGCGTTCAATCTGCTCATGATGTGTTTTTTTCTAAAGGTCCTTGTAAAGAAGGGACCATGGGGAATACATCTCCCTAAACGGGATCCTAACCAAACAGGGAAGCTACATTATGGCCATATGGCTTAGATGGATTGTTCGAGGAGTCAAGGTCTTCAGGGCTCGGGCATTGGCGAACACATTCACTCTAGTGGTCCAGAGCGATGACGCTGGCTCTGCTTGGTTGTCTTTAGTGTGTCTGCAATTGTTGTCAGACTGTTTCCATCGAAAGTAGCATCCAGCTGATCTCACCAAGTTTCCCTCTGGTACTTTAATACTGCCCAAAACAAATGACTAAGCATTCTTTTCTTTCCATCCGCACTGCGCAGCAGTCCTGTGGACCAAAACTGATAGACAACTTGACCCGCATAAGGTCCTTGCCAAAGCTAGAAGAAGGGTCTGGCTTTTTTGAAGTTCGTGCAGCTTAGTATTGCAGCTACTCAAAACCTGTCTGCAGAGAGATGGAGAGAGCTTCCTAGACTCCTAGACCCTCCAATGTAGTACCTTTTTTGGTAGTCCTGATAAGAGGTCCTAACCAAAAAACCATACCAAACCCAAAAGAGAACTACATTGGAGGGCCCAGGTTAGTGCTGCTTGGTGGGTTCCTTTTGCTTTCCAAAGCTGATGTGCTCCGCAAGGTGTCTCGAAAGTTGGTGAACCTTACTGAAACCAAAGACGTAAGATCATAGAACCCTGACTCATGCAACGGCTAAGACATTACTGCAAATACAGTTCACGGATTATTCCAGGATGAGGACTCAACTTAGAGCTATGGGTTCCAGACCCCTCCACTAGATGTCACCTCTATTTAGATGATGTTTGAAGCATGTTTTCGTTTAATTCTGGGACGGGCAGTCTCATGGAGATAGCTAGGGAATCCTTTGCCCTAAGCCGCTACAGCCTTCGAGGCGACGCTCAGAGACCTCGGAGTGTCTCTTGATGCAGCAGAGGAGGCACAGGGCAAGCCCTAACTCATAAACCCCTACACCCCTAAACCCTATGAGCCCTCAACCCCTAAACCTTCCCCTCCTCAACCCTTTGAGCCCTAAACCCTTGCTGGAGTCTGAGGTTCACAGGACTTAGGTCTGACAGACCAAACCCTGCATGACCTCAAGTAGAGTAACGCTACCTGTAATTGGGGTAATGTTTATCTGGCCCGTGCAGGGGGTTATAGGTACGGCTATATGCTCTTCCATGAGCCTCCAAGTATGCCCTTGTGTGCCTTAGTTCTCACTTCAGGGTACTACATGCCGTATCTAGCATGATCTTACGTGTAGTGCGAAATGCATGTGTGTAGAGGTTTTGGAATTGATGAGAGCCGTTTATGGTGCCTTCACCAAGAGTCCTCTCTTTTCAGGTTTACTGTGGGGGCCAGCTTAGTCTGATGATTCTCATGTCTTGCGAGACATTTTTGGACTACGGTGACCTTTCATTAGCCCGTGCGTTTATCTCATTACCAGACTGCAAGTAATTCTATCATGGCTCCCTATAGACAGTAAGCCCGGAACCCTAAACCCGATAGACCCTCCCTATGAATTCTATATTCATTTCTTATCATAGGACCCTACAAAAAGGTCGGTGTTGTTGGGGTAAGTTAAACCATAAATCGGCTGCGGGCGGAGCTTTGAAGCCAACATCTTACACCTGTAGGGTTTAGGGTTTACTGCTTAGGGTTTAGTGCGGTTTAGGGGTATAGGGTTCAGGGTTTAGAAGGCCGCACCCCTGCACATTAGCCACGCCCGAAGCCTTGCTTTGGCAGATTTAATCTGGTTGCAACAAGGTTTGTGGTGTAGGTCCAATGCAACGACGAAGCTTACAGCGTAAGCCCCTGAATCCCTTTCTGGCATTTGGACCAATTTATGTTTTGTTGACTAAACCTTTATCCGGAAACACCGAAGCCTCAAGCTTCTATCATGGGTTCCCTACCAGCCCCCCCTCACCCCCCCCTCCCCTCATACTGCCCCTTATCCCCAAAGTTCTTCCTTCGTCATGTCATCAAGCCTGCTTAGGGTCAATTAAGGCCCAAGGCTACTTAAGGAGGACTTAAGGGAGGGTGGTCAGCAGAAGCATGTGGAAACCATAGTCCCCTGAGCTACTTGAGAAAATCCAAAAACCGATAGTCCCCCTTAAGTAGATAGAATATGTCTTTGGGTACATTATGATAAGATCCCCATATACCCCATATTCCATACCCCATATTCTATCTACTCAAGTGGGACTATAAGCCCCAAGCACTAAATCCTAAATCCGAAGCCCTGCATCCTAAGCCCTAAACTTTCGGCCTTTAACCGTAAGCCCTTACTCTAAGGGTCCAAGTACATAATAGTCATATACTTACCTTACCCCAAAACATGTACTATAATTACTATTACCAAAGCCCTAAGTACCCAATTATTGGCTACATGGACCCTTTGGGATAGGAAATCCTAAATCTTGGCCGCGCCACAAAGCGCCAGGTTGTTGCCTATAGCGGCGGAGGCATTGGCGATTGCGGAGGCGGCAATTTTTACTGTACATGCGGAGAGCATTGCTCAGCAAAGCTTCATGCAGCGCTGGGGCTCTAAATCTATAGAAAAGGCTCACACTGAACCCTAAAAGTCTATACACAGTAAGTAGCTACATTGGGCCCAAAGGTCTCCTTAAACAGTACCTACATGAGCCATAGTCTAAACTCCCTAAAGCAGGTTATATAGGGGATTATATAGGGAACTACTATAAGGGTTGTTAAGGGGGATACTAGGAGTTTAGACCATAGCTCATACTGTGATTGTAGGGTGAGGTCCCCACATTAGCCCATGAGCCATACTCTGGTCATCCAACTCTCAGCGCTCTCCAGGTCTACAGAAGCCTTTAGGCTGGATGGAGGCTTTTGAGGGTTTTGGCGCAAAAGTATGTAGAATCATGGCCGCTTTGACTAGATTTAGTCAATTTGGGCCATTGTTTTACTTGCTCTTGAGGTCCAAAGAAGGATTTTCCAGAAACACCAACGCAGAAAGTCGCAAGGCTTTGTCAATCTAGCCCAGCAGTGTCTCGGGAACATCCTAGGTGCAAGGGTTCTGCTGATTCTAGCAATCCTGTGTGACAACAAGCCGGTATCCTAAACGTAGGGTATCTTGCTCGTTTACTTTATAAGCCTCAAACCATGAACCTTATCTTAGCAGCCCCTAGTACTTTCCATCTTGCTGTCACTTTCTCCTTTCCCTGCTATCCAGAGGCAAGTAAATCCCTAGACCCTAAACCCTAAGCCTTATGAGCCCCTAGACATATTAAATATATGTACACACACATATCCCCATATATTCCTGTACAATTCCACAAGATCATTATTCAACCCAGTGAAACAGACAAATTTCAGGTGGCCCCTTCCGCATGCTCTTCGGCGATGAAACGCCAGAATCCCAGCTTTGGGGGTTTAGGTTTTTAGGCTCCCTAAACCCTAAACCCTTTCACGCGGTTTAGGATGGAGGGTCTAGGGCCAATGACCTACAATTTTCGTTATTGAGAGGTTCTGCTGATGTATGAACTAATGCTGTATCACCAAAGTCCGTTAAGTCGTGGAATTGCAGGTTTAGGGCGTTTAGTTTTTTTTAGAGCTTCGGGGCTGTAAGTGGTGCATGGCTTCTCTTTCAACGGTACACCGCCCACTTCCAAATCTTCGTTTCGAGCTTATGTGTGGCGTGGGGTAGTTAGGACTGGGGTGGCATATCACTCCGTGGTTTTCAGTACCTTACAGTACCCTGAGGGTCCAAGGACCCAAATAATAGGGTTTTAGGGCCCAAATACCAATAATACTATAGTATTTGGGCCCTAAGACCCTATTATTTGGGATATAACCCCTTGAACCCTATCCCCCTATAAACCCTTTAAAGGGACCCTATTATTTGGGTCCTTGGACCCTTAGGGGTAGTTACCCATGACAGGCTCACGTATGGTTCGTATGGTGGTAACTGCGCTAGTTGAGGTTTATATAGACCTTTTCTAAGGGTACCCACCTGATAACTGTCCTCTTGGAGACTTGCTTGATACTGGCTCCTCATAGGGAATGGAGGTACGGGCTACATTGACTATCCCTAAGGGTCCAAGGACCCAAATAATAAGGTTTTAGGGCCCAAATACTATACTATCCCTAAAACCTTATTATTTGGGTCCTTGGACCCTTGGGGTATATTATCATCCTGGGAGGTTTCGGGATTACAGTAGGGCTTAGAGCTTGGGAAGGAATGCCGGAATCATTCTTCAGCAGCTGACCGACTTCTGTTGCGATCCGTTCTTACCTCACTCTTCAAGGAGCGCCGGACAGCTGCCTAATGGCTCTCATAGTATCAACAACGTCGTACCTCTTTCTAAGCTCCAAGCTCACCTCTGGGCAGGGAACGAAGCACTGGAAGTGAAAAAGGAAACGGGGAATCTATAGAGATTACTATGAGGATCCACTACTCCATTCCTTGCTAACCAGAGGTAAGAAAATCGTGAAGCATGTTCAGCAGCTTGGCAGTTTCCAAAAGGCAGTGTTCCATGGCACACGCCCTCCAGATTATCATAGCCCCTCGTCCGGGAACCGTGAAAGAAGCGGACACCAGTCTCATGCAAAACCCGATTTGAATTGACATTTCGGTATGTATATATATATATACACATATATGTATATTTATGTTCCAAATCCATGAGGTCCTAACCTAACTTGCAAGGCCTGGAAATCTGTGGGAGTCCTGTAGACCTGAACCAGGGTGACGACGGCCTGGCTCTGCGAGAGTTTCTCAAAAGGATCCAGCACTGCTAGACTACCTGAATAGTCCTAAGATTTCTAGGGTGCCCTGTTTTGAGGACGCCCCACATAACTGGTTCGGACTTTAGGGGAGTAATGTGTCAGTTGTTTAGGGATGATGGCCCGAAACCCACCCAAATAGTAATAACTCAAAAACACAAACTCTAAGCACTTTGGTGTGGGCGGGTAAGCATACCCCACACTCCAGAGCTCGAAACCTAGAAGCCCTAAAGGCCCTTAATTTTAAGGCATTCGCAGCCTAACCGAACCCATTTGAAGCACCAATGCCTATACCTTCTTTTCTCAAACCCAAAGCCTAAAACACGGCTTAGGATTTCGGGTACAGGGTTTAGGGTTTGAGGTTTGGGGTTTTGAAGGTTTGGGGTTTAGGCTACACTAAGCCCTAAACCCTCAAAAGCACAGAAACCCCAGTGGTACCCTTTTACCCTTTTTGGGTTCTGGGTTCCTTCATCAAACTAACCCACAAAAAAAAGGGCACTCTCATTGCAATATAGTTATTGGAATCCACGCACCTGGCCCTAACCCCGCGAAAGACGTAAGCTGTGGAGCCTTCCACGATCAGGCTCGCATCCGCCGCCGCCATAATTCTGAAGGCCTGGTCCTGATGTCTCTAATGTTTCTGTTGGGTTTAACTTCAGGGTTTGGATGGTTCAGGGGGTGTAGGATGTTTAGGAAACAGGGATTAGGCGATTTGGAGGAGCTAGGGTGAACAACATCTCAACGCCAAGCATGAGATGTCTTGGGAGGCTGCCGGGGACAGAATCCTGCAGGTATACAAGCCCACTGCACCAAAATCCTGGGCGCTCCTTCAAGAGGCAGACGGTGTCCCCGAGTTCGGCCCGATACGCAACTTCACCAACACCAGCGCCATCAGCAGTGGGCCCGCTACGCAGCATCGCCAACCCCAGCGACAGCAGCAGCGAGGCCTCTACAGCTCCGGGCTTCTCAGACTGCAGCGACAGCGTTTCCGCTGCAAGCTAAGCGCGAGGAGGTGAAGCAAGAGCTTGCTCGGGACTTGCGTCCGGGAGCTCCAGTGCCAGCTCCGTCTAGCAGCAGCTCTTCGCGGGACCCCTCCAGGATCGCGATGCTGCAAGTTCGGGGTTCTCATGGCTTATGGCGTAGCTTATATTGAATATTTGTGGTCATATGGGTGTATGTGAACTAGTCTTCTCTAAAGCGGTTAAAAGGGAAATAGGGGGCATACAAGGATGCCTAGACTTCAGGGGTTCCAAAAGAAAATGTGGGTCTCTGGAATTCTTTGTGAAGGACAGGGTACTTCTGGGGAACAAGCCGGCCCCTCTCTGAAATGTCCGTATGAGATCCTGTCTCATGAAGTGCATGCTGTTTACTCTGCGGCTACAGGAACCCTAAAGGTCCAAGTACCTAATAATCATATACTCACCCAAAACCTGTGTTATATCTACTACTACCCTAAATGCAAGTACCTAATTATTTGGTACTTGGACCCTCTGGGGAACCTAGTTGGGAGACTTATGGTCACTTGCATATGTTGAGCTGCAGTCGCTGATTTGCGCAGACGGCTTTTTTGCCCGCTCCATGCCATACCCACGAGGATCCAAGTACCCAAACATTGGGAGTTCAGGTCCCGAATATCATTCACGTTATGGTATTTGAGAACCTAACCCCCCGTTATTTAGTTACCTGGACTCTGGGGATATAAGCCTTAACCCTAGAGGCCCCACACCTCAACTAGATTATCAACAACAGATCTGCCTCCTTTTTGCGCCTTAGCAAATCAGTCCAGCCATGTCAGTGGGGCTTAGGGTTCAGGGTTGCGACCATATATCAGATTTGAGTTTTGGGGTATGTCTGCTTGTGGCAACAGAACCTAGAGGATTATGCGGAGATGTTGCACGGAGCTGTGCAGCTTCCTCAGCTTCTCAACTCAAACCTACCAGCTTGCAACACTTGGAACCCTAAACCCTAAGCCGTAAATCCTAAGTTAACCCTTGACTTGATGATGGCCCCCGGCAAGGTATGTAGAAGCCCCTAAACCAAGGAAACACCCAGGTGAGTAGTTATCAGGTGGGTACCGGTTTAACATAGCCCCACTACCCGTATTAGGCCGTATACGAGCCTTATATGGCGAGTATCCGCCTGATGTCCACCCACGTGCGAGTGTCATTGACTAAACCCTGAGCCCCTGAAACTTAGGTGCTAGGATAGATTCTCAGAGAAACCATATACCTGCCTGACAGTGGCCTGCCGGGGAAAGCAGCGGGGTGCGACGGCTCCCTATCCCTAAGGGTCCAAGGACCTAAATGATAGGGTTTTAGGGCCCAAATACCATTATTATTGTTATTGTATTTGGGCCCTAAAGCCCTCTTATTTGGGTCCTTGGACCCTTAGGGAAAGAAATGATGTATGGGGGTCGTGGAGGTCTTGGTATGTTTTCTGGTGCTATATCACAACGCACGGCCCAAACCCTAGATCCTAATTAAACCCTAAAGCCCTGCCCAAACGCCACCCCAATATCCTGGGCAGGGACTTGGTGCAACCGGACAAAGACAACGCTACCCACATGAGCTACAGTCGAAACTCCCAGTATGCCCCTTATAACCCCTATCATGATCATAGTCCCCTATATAATTACGTATACAGCGCCGCTTAAAGTATAGTCCGCATGATGAAAAGAGCAGAGCGTGGCCGACCAGGCACCGAAAGACTGGACCATCCCCAAAACTGCTTAGGGTTTAGGGGTCTAGGGGTTTGAGGGGTTTATAGGGTTTGGGGGTTTACAGGGTTTAGAGGTTTATGGGTGTATAGGGTTTAGGGCTTTAGGGCTTTAGGGTCTATAGGGTTTATAGGCTTTAGGGTTTTTTAGGGTTTAGGGGTTCAGGAGGTTTAGGCTTTATAGGGTTTTGGGTTTTAGGGTTTTAGGGTTTAGTCGTGAGGGTCTGCCTAAGGATCCTATTGGAAGGTGCATGGGACCTAGTAAGTTCTGATAACTTTCAACGCCGTTTAGGGGTTTAGGGTGTAGGGTTTGGGGGTTTACGGAACTTATAGCTGTCTAGGGTTCATGTGACTTGAACTATAACCCAAGGTATGCCTGGTGGGGGGTGAGCTGTATGTCCCAGCTAGGAGGATGAGTAGGGTTTACGTACTCACTAACTCCCATGAATCTTCAACGAAGTTTCCACGAAAATGGCAAGAAGATAATGATAGGGGGTCCCCTACGGCTCATATGGTAACTTCCGAAAATACGGAACCTTCGTTATGAGCCCCAATCTATAATCCTTATTATGGGGACCCCCCCTCCACAAAGGTCCCTAGTGTTGGGACTGCCCCATTTAAGGATAAGGTTGAGACACTTTCAGGTGTGGCTGACCTTGGCATGAGCGTCATTCAGCGCTGGATCAGGCTTGATCTGAACCTTAAAGGGCGGCTCAGGGTTTAAAGCCCTAAACCCTAAACCCAAACCCTGTTTAGGGCTTCGAGCTTATTAAGCACTACTCAACAATCTTTGGAGGTTTGGTACAGGATCCTATGATGCTCAGGGTATGGCTGCTCTTGCTCCCCCCAAATCCTAAACCCTAAGGTATGGCTGCTCTTGCTCCCTGCCCTCTCCACGGCGCAGTGGCTGCAGCGTACCATTCATGCTGGGAGGATGCTCGGGTGCGCCCCCTGCTAAACCGTAAACCGTTGGGGTTTAGGGATTTTAGGGATTTGGGTTTAGGTTTTAGGGCAAGGGTTGGGTCGTTAACCCTCACAGCAACTGGCCCCTTAAAGGGATCTTATTTACTCTTGTGACTCCACAGTTACCTCTTATTATGCAAGCTGGCATATCGTAAGGCATAGGTTGGATAGTGCACCCACTCAACAATAGCTGGATAATAATTATACTATGATTGTATATAGCATTTCCTACTACCTCTATTATGGATTGTTCCTGGGTGGGAGCAGTATCCAAGGCATGGGTTTCAGGCTTAGATTCTAGCTTCAACCTTGGGGTCGTCGGCTACGGGTCTAAGGCTGGGGCTTTAGGGTTAAGGGGTTGAGCTTCAATACCCCAAACCCTACACCCCCTAAACCCTAGACCTCTAAACCCTAAACCGATAAGACAAAACCCCAAACCATGTTTGGTATAAGCTCAACACCACTTAGTGGATCCAGCCTTACCGTGGTGCTCAGATCCGTTAGACACAGCTTGAAATAGCGACTAGGTCGCTGAAACTCGCTACACATGTGAAGGGTTTAGGGTAGCTAGGCAGCAGGTATTAGCCTCATTTGTGCGAACGGTCGCGGGCAGTCTGACTTGGGTGGGCAATGCGCTTAGGAGAAATGCAGGCCAGGGGGCCTTAGCAGTTATACTTGTCCTTGGGACTTAGCTTGGACCTTAGACCCTAAACCCTTCGAGATTTCCTCATACTCCTATTATTATAGGTACCTAAGGGGTTATCCCTTAGTAGGGGTCCTAAGTCCTAAGTGCCACCTAGACTTGTCAGCCCCAGCAGCCATAGAATAAGCCCAGCAATACCCATGATGAACCCAAGGCTCCTAGCTACCTAAATAGTAGGATACTGGGCTATGTAACTCTAGGGTAAATATAGAACCTAGAACCCATTATTTAGGTAACTGGAGCCCTAGGGCAACCTACTTACTAAGACGCCATTCCATTTTCTTTTTTCCATTCCTCCATTCCTTATTTCTTCCCCCCCTGACCCTCCAAGCAAGGGTTCGGTACCTAGATCTTTGTTGTGTTCAGGATTTAGGCTTACCTAGACCCCCGAAAGTAGGTAGAATAATGGCCCAAAACCCGTAAATATAGCCCAAAAGGCCATTATTCTACATACTTTGGGGGTTTAGGTAGGGCCTAGGGCTTACATTTGGCAAGCTTCTACTCATGTGACTCAAAAAGTCCAGTATTCTGCATAGTTTCCGGCAGTCTCTGTAGCTCCAGTAGCCCCCATATTCCCTGAATTGCTTATGGGTTTAGGGTTTTGGGTTTAGAGTTTAGGGTTTAGGGCTTCCTACATGACCTAGATATTCCTTTACTTGAGCCTTCTTCTAGGTTTGACGGTTTCGGGGTTGGGGTTCAGAGTTCGGAAATGCATTTTTCTAAGATATTGCGGATGGAGTGGGACACAATTGTGCAGCTCTCCCTAAGGTTTCAAGTACTTGATCGTCATCTACTTCTTTAAGACCTTTACTACAAAGACCAGCTTCCAAATCCCAAATACCCCAAAGCTACACCCTAAACCCTAAACCATGAACCCTAAACCCGAAATGGGCACAGGGACTCCTAGGGCTTCTGCAAGCTGACAAACAAGTTGTGGTCCTGCTGGCTTGCGCCCCATAGCGCCATCCTAAGTTTCCAAGTGCTCCAGGACCTTCCTAGTGCCCTTAATTGGGGATATGTGGACCCCAACAGTAGGTACTTAGGCCTTAATGGAGGGTAGGAGGAGAGTCTAGGCTCATATCAGGATTTAGCTTTATGGGTTTATGGTTTAGGGGTTTCTTGTTGAGAACTTCAGGTACCCCAAACCCTTTATGTTAGTATTTGGTACCTATCATGCCAGTACCTGGAAAGTGTAACCCTCAGAGATCTGCCGCGTCGAGACTTTCCATAAATCCGGAAGGTTCTGGGCACCCTGGTACCCTAAAGGCCAGTTACCTATGTATTGGGATATTGCGTCTTAGACCCTACTCGCATCTATATTGCAGCACTTAGAACGCAGGATCCTTGCAGAGTTAACTGGACATAGAGTCACGTTCAGAGGGCTGTCTTTCCAGGTGGGGTTCCCTCTGAAGGTCCGGTACCCAAATAGGGGGGCTCTAGGGCCTAGATGCTTTAGTCCGAGTTCCTTTGGCACCGAGGCTCACCCTTCATGTGTTTCGGACCTTCAGGGCTTGTATAAGGCAAAATTTCCAGCACCCTTGTAGGTTATGTTAGGGTTTCAGGTCTAGGTGCATCGAGTGGGCCCCGAGCCTTTGGGTCTAGTGTCAGGGACCTCAGGACTTATTGGTACTTCCTCTCATATCTCGAAATACATGTCTTTGCAGAAAGATGCAGGGTTCGCAAAACAGGATACCGGCTACAAGCAACATAGTATACAAGTTCTAAGCAGAGCCAAAACTAAGTCACCCGTGGCTCCCTTCAGTACAACCTTACTTCACCCTAGACCGTGTTACACCCGTTGCCATTCTCATCCCAAGTGCTTTGATTCTCTTTCGGCCGTTCTCCGGCGTTTGTGCGCCATGGTGTCGGCTGACGAAACTTGCCTGCAAACATACTCCTTGATGTTTGGGCCTTAAACCCCCCCAACCCTGTATGTAAGGGCCCAAGTATCAAAATATTGGGTTTTGAATTCAACGTGCAGTAATGTGCACGGTTTTGGGGACCAAAAGCCCTAATATCTGGACACCCGGACCCTTCCGGATAGGTGTTTGCCGTCGTTTTTGGAAAGCCGCCTCGAATGTCTTACATCACAGTGACTGCTACATCTGTCATGCTCCTTGCGGTAACCAAAGGCAGTAGGAATTGCCATAGCGCCCTACTAACAGACCTTGAAAGACTCTTGCTGTGGCTGGGAATTGAGGGTTTAGGTCTTAGGGTTCTTGAGCATTGGTCTCACAGGGAATTTCTGATGCAGTGTATGGCTGGCCAGAGATAGCGCTGATGCGGTTTTAAAAGCTAAGCCCTGAATCGTTAGCCCTAAACCTTGAACTCCACTCCAACGGTGCCCCCTACCTCCTAGACCCTATCTGGACCCCCCAAAGTAGGTAAAATCATGGCCCAAAATCCCTAAATATAGCCCAAAAGGCAATTATTCTGCATACTTTGGGGGTTTAGGTAGGTAAACCCATCCTGTACGTCTGATGTCTCTTCGAAAGGACCTCGAGGATACGACCTGGCGGTCGCCAGGACCGTGGGCAGTTCAGTTTTTCCTTAAGGGTCCAAGCAGGCAACTATTAGGGCTTTAGGTTCCACATAGCATTCAGAACTGGCGGTGCCCCTTACACACCCCTGCATACTAGAATCCTTAGTACGATAAGGGACGCCCAAACTGGACCTCTCATTTTCGGAGCAATATATGCCCTTTTAGCCTCTTTAGGTCCGTGGGACTCCGTAACCACTTGTAACTAGGTTTATTACCCTTCTCATGCGTCCGGTAGCCTGTGTATGTACGATCCGGTTCTGGGGATTGAAAAGCAGGGTTACAACTCTGGGTACCAATAGTTATTCTGTCCCACGAATCTGAACCCTAAACCCTCAACTTCAAGTACCAGTCTCTACTTTGGCACGGGATTTCTTAGGGGAAGCCCAAATGGCCCCAAGGCCCAAAGGCGCTTTAATGCTCCAAGTAAAATAGAGGCCGAAATAGTGCAATAGGCTTTTGGGACATATTTCCACCTAAACTTATAACTTATAACCCTAAACCCTAAACCCCAAACCAAGTGTTATCTTAAGGGTTGAAGGCTAGCACTTCTAATTACAGAGTTTTTCAGGTTCTGTAATATCCCTGTGATGCGGCTTGAGGTCCCTATTGCTATTAGTTTGAAAGACTACCTGGACCACAAAGCATGTAGAACCCAAAGGGTCCATGTAGCTAAATGGTATATACTTGGACCTTTAAGTAGGTATATGGGAACCCTTTTGGGCCCTAAGTATATACCATATACCTACATGGACCCTTTCCCCGTTTTGCTTGCGTTTGTTAAAACAAAGTCCTAAACCCAAAGCTCTAAACCCCAAAATCCCTAAACCCCAAAACCCTAAACACCTAAATCCTAAAGCCTACCATGACGCACTCTACATGGTCAGGGCCCACCGGCACGTCGAAAAGCGAAGAGATCCTCCTTCGGATCAACCAGGCCTGCCGTTTACTCTACGTATATCCCAAAGGGGTTTAGGGTTTAGGGCTTATGATGGTTTAGGGTTAATCCCAAAATGAACTTATGAGGGGTTTAGGGCTTATGGTTGATCCCAGAAGGGCTTTTATTTGGTGTGAGATTATTTTTAAGGGTTGAGTGCTTTTTTGGGGGGGAGGGGGAGTTCGGGTAGAGGTTAGGGTTTCAATGTTGGGTCCAGTCCTAGGGTTTGAGGGTTTGGGCATGTGGTGATTGAGGCTTAGGGTATTGTGTTTAGATTTGAGGTTTTAGGGTGTAGGGGTTTGGGTTTCGGGTTCAGTGTTTGTGGCTTTTGGTACGGTTCTTGCACACGTAGTTGTCAAGGTTGAACAACTCTGTACATCAATGACGCTGACCTAGAAACATCACAGGGTTCATAGGGTTTGTATGACGGTTTTCTGGTGGTTTACTGTCTGGTGTTTCTTGTTTAGAGCTTTGGGCTTCAGTGTTAAAGAGGGCGTCATGAAACTCCTGATTCCAGACAAAACGCCTCAATGTTCAATCCATCTACTTTGCATCAGATGTTGGGATGTGCTCACACATTTTTCAGAAAGGCTAAGCATCTCACAACTGGATACGTACCGCCGAATTGGGGAATGGCGTTTGTAGTATGAGCTTCACTAGCGATCCAAGCATACAAAGCCCTAAAGTCTGAAGATACTACCTACATTGGGCTATTTGGATCTCTAGCGTTTTTGGACAGGTTCCATGACTTGTAAGGGTTTGACTAGACTTCAGGGTTTAGGGTTTAGGATCTTGCGATGCGAGTCTTCACTTGCTTGATGTCTGCAGAGGGCGCTGCCATTGGGCCATGGATGTATGCCATTCTCTTTTGGAATTTGAGTCTCCAACAAGGTTATGTGGTGGTTTCCCAAATCGGGGGTTCCCAACAAGAAGAATTAGTGTATATTGGGTTCTATTTTGGGTTCCCCCTATTTTGGGAAACTACCACATATATACAGGCATCAGGGGGCCCAGAGAGAGTAGCTTTTAGAAATCAGAAGCCCAGGACACAGGACTGCATGATTCGCTTTCGCCCTTGCCAAACCTGGCTTGCAGTTTAGAGAATCCCGACGTCGATTTGCCTAATCGACCTGGTGCTTAGTAGCCCTAAGGCTCCATGCCGTTACTATTTATGGACACGAGGGCCCGATGTAGGTATCACTTATAGACTTAGAGCCATAGGGTAGGGAATGAGGGCAGCGATCCTCATAGCAGCACCTAGGTCACGCAGAAACGTGGCTATAGCCCCTTCCCCCATTCTACTAAGCACCACATCCCTAGCAGGGTCCGAGCGATCTGCAAATCTTTAGGATGTACAGGGTGGTCCCGAAATACAAAACCAGTCTTCAGAGTCCCAAGCTTACTGGAGTCTACTGGAGTCCTTGCCATACATGTGCGGTTAAGGCTTCGGGTTTAGGGTTAAAGGTTTAGGGTTTAAGATTTAGGGTTTAGGGCTGCAACCCAATGAACGTCCAATTTGTAACTACTGGCCCGGCCTTGTACAAGACGGGCAAATGCCAGGCCAGAAGCCGCACAGACCAATACGGTGGGTCCTGGATTCCTTGTAAATAGTACAGTATAGTACTGTATAGTATAGTACACTCTAGTAAAGTAGAGTATAGTACAGTATAGTATAGTATAGTATAGGGTACCTCTAGCTGACCTCAAATGACTCAGGCCCCTACGATGACTTGCAATATGATGCCTTTGAAGCCTTTACATACCTTAGCATCATGCACACAAAACCTAACCTTATCCTAGCCAGGTACCCCAATAGTACCTTTTTTACCTTCCTATGTCGGGCTCTCCTTATTAAAGCTGTTGCTGATACTAAAGAACCTGGCTAGCTGTCTAGGCCCCCGCTTGAGGAATCCAACTCATACGCCATATTTCAGGAAGCAACAATCCGAACCTTCTGCAGAAGCCCCCCAGAATCCCTAAACCCTAAGTCCTAAATCTTAATCCCCAAAACCCTAAATCCCTAAACCCTCAATCCCTAAAGCCCTAGACCCCAGACTTTTCCAGGCCTGAGCAGAGGCACCTAAGATGTTAACTGAGGGTATGGGGGCCAAGCTTTGCAGGCAGCAGCCCTGCCTAGTTCCCTTGAGGTAGTTCCGCCTTTAGGCACATGAGCTATAGTCTAAACTCCTTAAAGGGGGGTTATATAGGGGACTACTGTAGGGGTTACTAAGGGGGATACTAGGAGTTTAGACTATAGCTCACCTAGTTTTATACTTGCCGTAGGACATGATGTTAAGCTAGTCCATGTATTCATCAGTCCTTAGAACCCCCCTTCCCCTTGTTGCCTTTCAGCTTGGACAGCGCCGTGCTAAGATGCGCCTCGAGCGAGAGGCACCAGCAACTCAGTGTCCCTACTTGAGGGTTCATGGGGCTTAGTAACCACTTATATGATTTATAACTGAGGGCACAGCCCTGCGTATAAACCCCCTAACAGCCTCAGATAGGTTACCCCTGATGAAAGTAGTGATATAAGTCCAGTTGCAACTGGTTGCTAAATCCCACGGACCCGAGACCCTAACCTTACACAAGATATCAGTATAGCCCTTTAACACCAGTTATGTGGGGTGGCTATGTCCCATGAATCTTCAAGTAAGGATCCAAGGACCCAAACACAAAGGTATGCAGGGTAAGGGTAGATTCGACACTCTCACTTGTTTAGGGTTTAGGTTCTACATCTTTTCAGGGTCTTGAAGGGAGGATCTATGTTTTTTGGTCCATGTAGGCTTCACGTTTTAAGGCATGATGGAGCTTCAGGTCATTTTGCAACGACCTGGGGTTATAAGTCATAGACCTACCAGTAGTTAGGGCATCTCAAATACGACCAGTGTAAGGAGTTCTAGAAGTACTTACTGAGTCTCATACACCTCCAAGTGCAGTTTGTGGGTTACCCTAATTTCCAAGTACCCAAACAGTAGCAACTTGTCTCCCAAATGCGTTCCTAAGTTGATATCCCAGACCCCCAGACCCTTGATTAGGAGCCCGAGTTTTTGTTTTTTGCTGTTTGGTCTTTTTTGTTGTTGGGTCGCTTGAAGACAAGCCAGGCAGACCGGTAAGTGAGTGAACTCCCGTCCCCCGTCCAAACAGCAAAAAAAAAGCACGCCCCCCCGCCCAAACAGCAAAAAAATCAACACG